>CM061264.1:2657500-2677500 GCA_030848825.1 Tadarida brasiliensis | reverse complement strand
AATGACAAATTCGCCTGGATTCTCTTAGTTGTCTTCAACCTGCAAAACTAATGTTTCATTTTTTTCTCCCATCCTCTGACTTATTACAAACTACTGATATGGCCCAGCCAGTGTGGCTCAGTGGTTGAGCATCGACCCACGCACCAAGAGGTCCCCGGTTCGATTCCTGGTCAGGGCACATGCCCAGGTTGTGGGCCTGATCCCCAGTGGGGGGCATGCAAGAGGTGGCCAATCGATGGTCTTTCTCATCCATGTTTCTATCTCTCTCTCCCTCTCCCTTCCTCTCTCTAAAAAAAAAAAAAATCAATAAAGGAAAAAAGAAATTAAAAATGACTGATGTGCTGCCCACCACACAGAACTTACCTGAGCCTTGGATGCGGTCCGGTCGTCACTGCTTGCTTTCATTCCAGCCAAAGAAACATGAATCCTCCTCAACGGACAGTCTGACAGACTCGGAAACTGGTTTGTAACGTGTTGTGATCATCAACCTCTGCTGCTCCTTGTTTCCATGGGCACGCTTCTTATTACACACCTGATCAATGATTTACACAGTGATGGTCTCACTTTGGAACCCACCTGTGCTCTCCGTTCCTTCCTCCAAAACTCTGTACGAACAATTACAGGCAAACAAGTAGCCCTGACCGTGGCCTAGAGAGCGTTTCCCTACCCTTGTTCCCCAAGCCCCAACACACTAACACGGCTGAGGGACAGCTCGGCACCCACAAACCGGCAGGAAGCAGCTACAGAAGAAAGAGACCTCCGTCCCGGTTCCATGAGAATAATCACGAACAGATAGAAAGAGGAGGGAACTGCTAGGACTTCCAAGGCAATATCATTCCTAACAGCCGTGTTGTAAGATTCCTCGCCACCGGAGAACTGGACGGACAGGAAATGCCACTGGGCACCAGGAATCAAACTATGTGAGGAACTAAAACTACGAAGAAGCACCAATGCACATCCACATTCCTGTAGACCCAGCCTCCGCCTGAACCCACCACCCAAGACCCCAGAAGTTACTGACGGCTGAAGATTCCCACCAGAGGATTCCCGGGGGCTGCCGTCATCGACCCAGCACCCATGGCTCGGTGCTGGGCAGCTCCTCCCTTTGGATACCCCCATTCCCCATCCCCTTTTCTTTAAATCAACCCAATTTTCCTTTACAAAATGCACATTTTCACAGAAAAGTTGACTTGTTTGTTACCTCTCCTCTATCACTTGCACCTTCATGTGCATATAGAGTCTAAGAAAGAAATGTTAAGATCGGAGAGACCTAGGAGGGTGCCGGGTTTCTTATGGAAATAAGAAAGGGGGTGCCGGTGAGGAAAAAATCAGATACACCAAGCCTAGGCGCAGGGAGGCGCGAACCCTCAACTTACGAACGTCGTCTGGGGATTTGGGTAGAAACACCCTTGCAGAGGATTTGCGGGTGTCAGATACAGAGCTTGGCTTGTCTGGTGTCTCCCCGCCGAACCTGGGCTCAGAGGTCGCGGTGCCAAATGCCAAGCAGAGGGCTGTGCGGTGTCATTTAGGATCTTGTTTGGATTTTCCTGAGCTGTACACAGTAATTGCCTCCCCAGATACTGAGCAGAAGCTGACCACACATGGCGGAATCATTTCTTGGTCATAAACCGAAAAGTTAATTGGCTTCATTTCTTTAAATAGATTCAATTATTTAGGCAACAATGAATCTTCCGGAGGTTCTTACACGTCGGGGATGACCACGGGAGACGAAGGTTGGAAGCACGCTACCCAAAGGCCCGTGCAAACAGCCACCAGGGAGCTCGAAGATTGGGAGGGGATTTATTTGTGCTTATAAAATATAAAAACTGCCCTCTGTGGCATGATTAGATTTGATGCCATCAGCTTATTAAAAATTAACGCAGCCAAGAAGCTATGCCCATATCTACGGTGGGTTTCGGCATTGTGGAGAACAGGCGGGTTTTCCAGTTGAGCGTGTTGGGACTAGAGCCCACTGTCGACTCGCTCTCCCAGAGGAAGCAAATGAACCCCATCCTGGGGCCATCTTTGGCTCCACTTACTGCTCAGTGACATTCGTCCCCGTCAGCAGGGCTCACTATTGGGCTCTAAATGAAAGGTTAATTCCTAAACTCACAGAGGGATCAGAGAGTCACGGCCGCAACCGTCCCTAAGCGTAAGGCTTCCTTCCGCACAACAGACATCTACGGGTTCAGTTCAAAGACTTCCTCTTACCGTGTCCTCTCTCCCCTCCAGCTTTGGCCCTGACTCTGAATGTTAATCAATCCCAGAACAAAGTGTCAGTAATTAGCTGAGCATCTGACCTAACCTCCAACCTGCTCCCCGTGGCTTTAATTCAAATTGCCCCAACCCCGGAGCACGGTGAAGTCATGTCCTCGCACGCTTGCACGAGGGCGCGTGAATTACCTTCAGAGGGAACATGCTTAGAAGCACAATGGAATCATTAACCTTAACCCGGAATTTCACTGAAGTGAAGATATTTGAAACTGCAGGGTTAGGTGGGTTAATTAGGAGTCAATATCTTCCTTTTTCTTCCAGCAAATGAAGACAGGAGATGAGATCAAGGAGCTGATGGTCACAGGCACACTTCAAAGTACGCGGGGTGTCCATTCTGCAGGCTGGATTTTTCTCTAACGAAACCAGGAAAAAAGGCACACGTCCCATCAGGACACCCTGCAGAGACTCACGCTCAGGAGAGAAAACCCTGGAATCAACTTTGGGGGCTGGGCATCGACCATTCCCAGAGAGCAAGGTGTGTGCCCCGTGGAGCTGTCCAGCAGGCCGGTGCTGAAAACATGTAGGTGAAATGACCCGGTGTGTCTTGACGTAGGAATACACTGCCCTCATTTTTTCTCCAGGGTCCAGAGTGAGCCACTTTGCAGAGCAGATACTTTGAGACAATATGTTGAATGCCTTTCTGAGAAAAGGATTCCTTTAATTTCTTTTGACTATTAATACTGAGATTCGTGGTTTGGCACCTGCCAGTGGCCTCGACGAGGTAGGCCTATGGGAAAAGCATCCGGGGACAGCTTACAGGGTGATGCACTTCCAAGTGTTTTCAATGAGCTACATTTTCATTTCCCCATTCACCCAACATGTCTATGCACTCCCTGACTTTTCAAAAGGCTCGTCTGACATTAAAAGCGCGAGGGTTCGTGCAAAGATGGAGTTAATTAAATCCATCTATGCTTAAATCTTCTCAGAACTAACTTCTGAAGTGTTTGCCAGTAATTGTATTACCATGTAACTCAAGATAATGAGTCAGTTTCAGGTTATTTAATTACTGGCAGAATTATGGTATTTACTCTGCAGTCCTTTCCGCAGCCCTGATCTCACGGGGGATACGGAGCTGAGGGTGTTCGAGCCAGGCCTCTCCTGCTAGTCCATGTGGATAATTATTTCCACCCGAAAGGATGCGACTTGCCAGACAAATGGAGTCCCTGGCTCTTGATGGGATGGGCAACTTTGGAATCAACCTCTGTATTGACAGGTCACTCATGAGGGCTGATTGATCACCAGCTCGGCGTGCTGTGAAGTTGAGATGGATGAGAGCAAGCCTTGATAACTGAGCCGGGCTCCCTTCCTGTGGAGGAGACATAGAGTGAGTCTCCATTAGCAACTCTCAATTCTCCGTGGAGCCCAAAGGGCCCATTAGGAGCTGGACCTCCACAGCCAGGAGCCCCGCTGCCCCCTGAGTCCTCACTGAGCACAGCACAGCCCTGTTGAGTGTTTTGACTCAACAGCTCTGCCTTGGCGTGGGCGGGGGCAGCTCCCCATTGGAGGGGTCACTGCTGAGCAGTGAGTTCTCCTCCAGCATTCTCCCAGCAAGTCCTGCCCTCCTGCAGACAGGCTGAGAGCGGCTTGCCGGCAGCGAAGGCTTTCATGTGCGATCTATCAAAGAGACTGTGTGCACCGAGCATGGCAGCCCCGGCCCCGGGGCCCTTTGAAAATGCTTCTTCTCCAGCCGGACTGTAAATAACAGACCTTTGTCTAATGACAGAGCAAGTCAGAAGACCATCGAGTGGCCGGGATGCCCCTGGAAGGAGGCAGGGGCTGTGTGGGGCACTTTACCAAGGAGCTGGGCTGCTCCCTTCCTGAATGGAGGGGGCAGAGCTGAGCCAGTCTAAAGAGAGAAGAGGCACAGATTTAAATTAGTATTGACGGTATGCTGACCATTCCTGAGCCCCAGTGGTATGTCAGCCAGGACTAGCCGTGGGGTGTGTGTATGTGGTGTGCATGTGTGTGTGTGCGTGTGCATGTGTGTGGTGTGCATGTGTGTGCGTGCGTGCGTGTGCATGTGTGTGTGTGTGGTGTGCGTGTGCGTGCATATGTGTGCATGTGTGCGTGGTGTGCGTGTGTGTGGTGTGCATGTGTGTGTGTGTGCGTGCATGTGTGTGTGTGTGTATGTGTGTAAGGAAGTGTAGGGTACAATTCCAGAATCCCTGGAGCTTACTACTTGAGGAAACAAAAATTCACATACAATATCAACTAGGCAAGAATATAAGACAGAATCTAATTAAGGGCAAATCTAAGTGGTCCACCCTTGGGGCTTTGGCATCCGGAGAAAGTTCTGCCCACCCCAGGTCTCCCTTTGCAGTACCATGGAAAGGGCTCTGGGGACCCTGAGGAAGGGGCTGTCCCGTTAGGGAAATGGGGGAGAAGGAAACCTGGATATGGGAGGAGAGCTTCTACTGGGGGGCCAGTCTGCGGGAGGCAGAGATGACCGTAGCCTTGGGACGGACACTCCCGGACCACTGGGCAGTGTAGCCTGTTCGGGCTGAACCTTTGCTGGGACAGATGTCCTTCAGTTCTCTGTCACTGGGTGGAGGAAGGCTGAGAGCACACAGAGCTCCCGGTCACCCTCTAGGGTCTTCCCGTGAGATGTCTGTGGTCCTGCCCCTGCGCTGGGAACCGAGCTGGAGCCTCACGCTGACTGCGCCCTGGCCCGGCAGCTCCGTCGATCAGCAGAGCGGCTCACAGTGCCTCAGAGAGAAGCCACGATGCCCAGGTCAGGCCCTGATGCCCGGGCTCCCACAGAAGGGAGGTGACCTGGTAGCTCCCAGGACAGGTAAGGCCTCCTACAGTCGCCCCTCTTATCCACGAGGGACACGGTCCAAGACCCCCAGTGGATGTCTGAAACCACAGATAGCACCACACCCCACAGAGGTGACGTTTTCCCGGTCCACACATGTACTCGACGGCTTCTCTCTGCACACCGAAACCGCCTGCATCTCCACCCCTGCACCTCGGGGCCGCTGCCGAGGCAATCAGGGTGCCTTGAACACAAGCGCCGAGACCCTGAGATCTGATCCCCGAGGGGGAGCGTCGACAGCGTGGGGACACAGGACAGGGGGACGACTCACATCCAGGCAGGAAATAGAGGGATGGCATCAGATCCCATGAGGCTCCCAACCGCGTGTGATTGAAAACCTGAGAACTGCTTGGTTCTGGAATTTTCCATTTAATATTTCGGACTGCAGTTGACTGTGGTTGACTGAACCCACAGAAAGCAAGTCTGAGGATAAGGTGGGGGACACAGGTGCAGATGATGCCAGGGTCCTTGGAACACGGGGAGGTGCTCAACAGAGTTGGACCAAGTTCCACGTTACGCTCCTGCCTTCACCGCCAACGCCGGGCCTCACTAAGAGACAGACGTCTGAGTCTCCGGCATCTTCGACACCATGGCTGGGGGATGGGCCAGAGCAGCAACCAGCCTGGTCCCCAGCCCAGGTAGCTGCCTGAGGCACCTCCCTCTGCCCCCATTTCCGCCAGGGTCCCTGGGATGCTCCACACTCTCCAAGACAAGGAGAAAGAGAGGCAAAGCTATGAAATGGGGAAACCGTCCCATTTTTGTGAAGGAAGGAACACAGCTCCACGGCCCCGAGACCCAGACCGTGGGGTTCCCAAATCTAACGCAAAACGCCGAGATTTGAGAGGCAGCTAATCTTTTCCAGGAAGGTCTGTATTCTTCATGCTCAGAAACAAAGAAGCCAATTTCATGCTTTGGGGAACTGGTGGATGGTCTGTGGGGTCAGGGAAGGACCCCCTCCCGTGGGTGGGCACAGTCGCTCTGCCTCGGAATCTCCGAGACCCGCAGAGGAGCCCGAAACAGGCGTGGGGATCACGGGGACGATGATCATTACGGCCAAATCCAGGGAAGACGGGGGGAGGGGAAATGAATGGTTTTAATACACTACCTCCCTCTCATTTTTAATAACAGTGTTGCCTTCTCAATATTAGCTCCGTTAATTCTCCCCCCCCCACCCCATTCCATCCACGTGGCTTTCAGACACCGCGCTGTAATTTTCAATTTAATTAGTCGGAGTTCTGTGAGATGGTAGCAGGTCCTGCCTCCCCGTCTCAGCTAATACTGCTAATTGTTTATCCAGCCTTCAGTAATATCTCATTAACTTTATAGGCTATCATTTCCCCATCAGCTGCAGAATTCATTTTCTGCAACGCTCGAGATGTTGGGGCTTCTGGACATTTTCTTGAAGAAAGACAACAAAAACCCAACAGGAAGAAAAGGAGAGAGAAAGGGAAAACAAAGCACCAGGCCGAGCTGGAGAAGCCTGCGGTCACTTTCGGGGGCGATGTCCTCCAGGGAAACAACGCCTGCAAACGGTCTTTCCTTTCTTTCTTTTTTTCAAAAAGGATCCCCCTCAGCGATCCGTCATTTCTGGAACGGCCGTGAGCCGTCGGGCATTTTGGAAACGCAGATGAAAGATGAGACGCGGGCGCAAAGAATGGGGAGGCGCCGTGGGGCCCTCAGCCACGTGCTGTGTACGAAGAAGTTGTTGCCCGGATGACTTTTATGGCACCCGACTTTGATTTGTGCTCCTTGAGAAGATGGGACATTTTTAAGATGACAGTGTGTGATTCACCTGGAGTCCACCGTCACCCCGTCTAAGAGCTTGGCACCTGGTTCTACCCGCCCTCCTTCCTCACCCCTCCCCTGCCACCTGGGAGCCAATGTGAACAATGTCTGCCCTGCACAGACCACCCCTCCCTGGCTCAGAGCTGGCCTCTTTGCAGCCTGTCTGGTCCCTGATGTTGAAGACAAAAAAAAAAAAAAAAATACATTCTGCTGCTCCCCACCCACCCCCGCACCACCGTGGGACCATATGGATTGACTGTCCCCTTTTTCTGAATTGCAGACAGCAAGAAATGAACTCCATTCATTGTCACAGTCTCAGGAGCGTGCTGCGGACAGAATGTCCCTACAGACCAAGCCTGCCTGGTAACCGCCGGGCGGCTTCCTTTGCCTAATCTTTGGGCACACCGGGGCTCGCATTCCGCACACGCCTGCTTTCTGAGGGGCCAGAGGATCCGGCTCTTCTCCGTGGGGCAAGTGCGCGGACCCGCTCGGCAGCCTGGGCCCCACGAGGAAGGCGCTTTGCCATGGCGTGCTGAGGCTGCTACCCAGCCACGGACTGCTCTGGGCAGGATGGACTCACCATCCAGCAGAGCCACGCCGGGGCTTGTTAGCCAGACTGAGGACAGCACCCACGTGACCCTGGCAGAGACAAGGACAACCAAGCAGGAGACGTCTGAGAACCCACACCTGGCGGTCCTGCCCTGAGGGGGTGGTGGGGGCGTTGCGAGACGAGATGACATGAGACAGGACAGGCAGTGAACTTGGACGTCTCCTGATTGACTGTTGCCTGTTCAGCTTGGAAGAAGGTCAGTGTCCATGACCAGCGGGCATTCAGGGACGGCCCAGATGGCTGAGGCACGCTACTAAGTCACCTTTGCTCACTGTTGTGCCCATTCTGGAACCTTCTCCACAGACCACGTCCAGTCTGTCATCTGCATGTTGCTGATGCCCGCCCCCGGGAACACGAGGGAACATACGGATGCGAAGTGCGTTTATTCCCGAACACACCCACCGTGGGGGCTCGGGGCATCTGTGACATCGCGAGGAATCGCAGCCTCCTGTTCTCAATGTGGGAAGCCGGGGGATCCGCAAGTCTCCTCGGGCGCTTCGGCGACCACGATAGTGCAGGGCACTCGCTGGTGACCTGTGGTGCTGAGAAAGAGCTCGATACGTAAGCACGGGGCTCTGCGTTCTTCTCGTCTTTGGAAACAACACACGCGATTCAATTCTACACGTATTGTCAAGCATCGACTGCGGCCCAGCGGAAGCTCCCTCCTGGGTGCCGTCAGAGAGAAGGGGCAGAAACCCAACCCAAACAGCCTGGGCTCCAGTGAGATTTGTTGGTTCGCAATTAAACTGTTCCTGTCGTTGAGAAGTCCTGGCCTCAAGGACTCCCTCCCGCCCTGTGGCCAGGCGTCTAGGTTTTCTCAGCTTCTACCTTCTGTTCTCTCCCCTCCCTTCCCTCCCGTCCGTCTCTCTCTCTCTCTCTCTCTCTCTCTCTCTCTCTCTCTCTCTCTCTCTCAAAGATGGTAGAGGAAGCAGGACCAGATCTCTCCAGGTTTCGCTGCCCAGAATAAAGAGGCTGTGTGTCTTTGTCTTCTCGGACCACGAGCCGAAGGGACGGGAGCCTGGTTTTAACAGGGTCGCCTGGCTTCTGTTTTAATGAAAGACGAAGGGGACGCCGTCGAAGGAGGAACCGGATGGTCCGACTGTCTGTCAGGGGGACAGTGCAGGGCTTCCCGGACCTAGGGCTGGCTCCGCCCAGTGTGCTCGGAGTTCAAGTCTGTTCCTCAGAGGGGCTTTCCTGGACCACGGTCCCCTCCATCCCCGTCTGTCCTGTTATCTGGGACCATGGTCCCCTCCATCCCTGTCTGTCCTGTTATCCTGGACCACGGTCCCCTCCATCCCTGTCTGTCCTGTTATCCTGGACCACGGTCACCTCCATCACTGTCTGTCCTGTTATTCGGGACCACGGTCCCCTCCATCCCCGTCTGTCCTGTTATTCGGGACCACGGTCCCCTCCATCCCCGTCTGTCCTGTTATTCGGGACCACGGTCCCCTCCATCCCCGTCTGTCCTGTTATCCGGGACCACGGTCCCCTCCATCCCTGTCTGTCCTGTTATCCTGGACCACGGTCCCCTCCACCAGGAACTGGTGACATTCGAAGCTTACCTGAACCGCTCTACTTATTAGCTGAAACAGTTCCTGAAACAGCAGCTTCCCCTCCCCAAAAGGCTGGTCACAGGAACTCCTGGTGGGTTCCCCTTCTCAGTTCTCAGAATGATGACTCGGTTCACTCACCTTTTCCAAAAGTGACCGTGAATTGTAGATTTTTGTGTTTTACTACATTATTTATCTTCCTGTTTGTTTGCTCTTTGTGTCACCGTGAAGTCATACATTTAAGTAATTTTTATGTGTTTCAGTGGGTGACTGTTCTTTTGGCAAGATTTTTTCATTGATATTTAGAGAGAGAAGAAAGGAGAAGGAGAGAGAAACATCGATCGGCTGTCCCCTGCTTGCGCCCTGCCTGGCGTGAAGCCCACAGCCCTGCCCTGTGCCCTGCCCTGGAATCGAACCAGCAACCAGCCAGCCGCACGCAGCCAGCCGCACCAGCCCGGGCACCGTTATTCTTAACGATAATCAAATTGTCCTCATCTTTCCAATGATAAACTCTTCAAGTTGGCTGTGGAGGTGTGTTTTTATTTATTATTATTATTATTATTGATGTTATTATTATTGTCGTTGTTGTTATTATTACAGGACCCTACCAGTCCTTGGTAGCTTTCTCGCCCCTTTCCTTCTGCTGTGACGAGCTGTTTGAGCAAATGTCGTCCATTTCCTCCCTCGTCTTTGAAGCAAGCTGCTTCTGTAAGGAGCTGGGTTACTCCAGCAGCATCGGGGACCACAGCCTGAGTGCTCGGCGTGCCCACTGCTCCCAGACGTGTCGGGATTTCCAGTCCTTTCGGGGACACTGAATCTTCTCCGTGAGAACACGCATCACTGGCTTCCAGACGCGTCCCCTCGGAACCGTGCCACTCTCCGTAACCGCCACCATGTTTCACCTGTGTCTGATTTCTCCCACAGCGACAATCCCACTTTTCACGACACTGACATCACTGCTCGTTCTCTTTATCCCAGAGACACACATAATCATCTCAGAAAAACAGTGACAACTCCGTCACCAGAAATGTGACTCTGAGGACGGCGTCGAGGAGTGCATTTTAGCTAGGATAGCTCACGCGTTTCATTTCGCTTTAGATTTCCGGGGGGAGCTTTGGGTCTTTCGCCCGTGCTGAGCTGTGTACAGGGTATGAGTGAGGGGTCCAGCATCATCGTGTGCAGGTGGCTATTCCGCTGACGCTGAATTTTAATTCACTGTATTTGGAACAGCACAAAATAGTTACATAGTTGCACAGTCAAATCCACAAAGTAACTTACATTGGCATCTGGTTCTATCCGGTTCCCCCTCCCCTGTAATCCTCTCCTTATTCGTCACCTTTTTCTTTGATATTTTCTTTTGTCCTTCCACTAATTTTTTAAAAAATTCTCACCCAAGGATATGTTTGTTGATTTTAGAGAGAGGGAGAGAGAGAGAGAGAAACATCGATGTGAGAGAGGAATATCGATTGGTTGCCTCTCGCATGTGTCTGACTGGGGGTAGAACTGTAACCTGGGCCTGTGCCCTGACGGGGAATTGAACCCGCAGCCTTCCAGTGCATGGGATGACGCTCCAACCCACTGGGCCGCCCGGCCAGAGCTATCCTTCCACCAATTTTTTTTTTAATCCTCACTCAAGGATATATATTTTTTCCTATTTATCTTCAGATAAAGAGGGAGGGAGGGAGAGAGAGAGAAAGAGAGAGACATCAACTGGTTGGCCTCCCGCACGACCCCGACCAGGGCTAGACACTGAACCACAACCAAGGTACGTGCCCTTGACCGGAATCAAACCCACAACTCTTTGGTCCACGGGCCAATGCTCTAACCACTGAGCCAAACCGGTCAGGGATATCCTTCCACCAGCTTTTAATAAAGTAAACACATACGTATTTTTTAATGTTCTGTTTGGGAATAATTCTAAATTCGTAAAGAAGTTGCAGAGATGTCCAGAGTCTGTATGTTCTTCAGCCGGCCTTCCTGACACAGACATGTCACACCACCCGGGTTCCTGAGGCCCTCACCCAGGCCCACCCGGGTTCCTGAGGCCCTCACCCAGGCCCACCCGGGTTCCTGAGGCCCTCACCCAGGCCCACCAGCACCAACTACAGACTTTCTTTAGATGTTGCGCGTTTTTCTGCTAAACCCCTTTTGCATGTAGCTGTCATCTCTCTTCTGTCGCCTACACTTTGCGGTGGTTCCTCGGTCTTGCTTGCTGGTTCCGGCCTCGCACTTCTGGGCTGCTCAGGAATGCCGCAGAGTCCCGTCCACGTGTGTCTTTCTGGTGTTGTCTCACGAGCAGACTGAGGCTGCGGATTTAGGGGGCGAAGACCACAGGAGTGGGGCTCCCTTCCCTTCCAACCACATCAGGGCCACCTGAGTCACGTCGACAGGACTCATCATGGTGACAGTGACCTCGATCCCTTGGTGAAGTGCCGTCTCACAGATTTCTCCACTGCCAGGTCCCCCTTTCCTCTTCTCCGTACTCTGTGCCTTCAAAGTGGGTCACTCAGTCCAGCCCAAGGAGAAGGGATCAATACTTACTAACTAATTCTTTGGGGAAGGGATCCATCCCCTCCCCCTATTTATGTATGTATTCAACCACTCTTTATGTTGGCAGGAACTCATGGATCCTTGTTTTATGCTCTGGGCTGTAATCTGACACTTTCGTTCCTCGTTATTCAGAGTGTTCCGGTTTTGGTTATCTTTCAGGCTGACCCCTTTTGACACGCAAACATACATGTTTGGATACAAGGAGACATTCACCTCTTCGTTCCCACTTCCGACCTTGCTGTCTTCACCGAGCCCTGCTCCCTGGAGGTTGCGTCAAAGCCAGCAAACGTCCCCGGTCCCTCTCGGAGCTGCGGACGGCGCGCTGGGTGGACGTGCGCGGTGGCGGCGTCACCCTCAGGAGGGACACGCGGACAGTCAGGGTCCTCTGCTCCTTCCCGTGGCGCTCGAATGGCCAAGCTGTCTACGCGACTTTTCATGCTTTTCCTGGTGCGCCCTTGGGAACGGACCCCAGAGGTGGGTTCCTCAGACGAAGGCTCCCGTGTGAGACTTTGCTAGATTTCACCAGATCCCCCTCCTAGGAGCCGTAGCGTTTTGAGTGTCCGCCAGCCATGGTTCCCCACCATGGTACTAACAGAGTGCGCTGCCAACATGTCACGATTCTGTCAACCTGCCGGGAGAGGGGACCTGTGCGAGCTGGTGCTACCTGTGTGGCCCGCGAGGCCGTCGGGTGGGCCATGAGCGGTGCCCGGGAACAGAGTCTGCGAAGAATGGACGACGGATATGTAGGGCGCTGCCAGGGTCTAGTTCACACTGGGGGGCTCCATCCCCCGCCCGGGCACCCCCTGAATAAAGCCCAGGGCAGTCCGGAGCAGGGCTCAGCCCCTCCGGGTTAGAAAGGAGACCATCGCTGTGACTGGCATTAACAGGCAACCGTCTCCTGTGCAGAAGAAGGGAACTGGCAGGCCCGCATTGCCCAGGGGTCCTGCCCACCCTCACACAACCCGATGGGGTCAGCAAGCATCTGCCGTTGTGTCCAGACGAAGAAACTGAGGCTCAGAAAGGCTGTGCGTGCTCTGGGCCCACAGTCGTGTCCGGACTCACCAAGGTTTGATGGCAAGGTTTCTGACTCTCAGGAACACGGTCCTTGAGCTGATACACGGACGCCGGTACCAGAAGTGTCTGCCGTGGACGAAGAGGGGCCAGGTGCTGACCTGATGAGCTCAGGGGAGGCCTGCGTGGCGGCCTTGCAAACTCAGACCCGAAGTACCCACTCAGGATGGTCTGCAATGACAGCTCCCTACTGAAGGATGTTCCTGGCAGGTAGTCATGTCCTGGGACAGAATTTTTTCCTAACCAAGGTCGATCTTCACTTGAGCCTGTCCTCTGTTGTCTTTTTGCATCTAGGAGTACATACCTGATAAACAGGCCTCGGCAATAAGTCATTTCCTCCCCCGACCCCTCACCCCTCGAAGCGCCACCACGGGACCACGTGAGACCACACCCCTCGCTGTTGTTATTATCATGGAAGTGCTCACTGCTCACTGTCCTGCCCTCGCCCAGGTAAGAGAAGGTCCCTTCTATCCCGTTTACTCTCCACCCAATCCCAGAGGTCCCCCCACAGCTTTGCGTTCTCCCGCCTCCCGTGGATTTCACGTCACCCACTGACGCCGCCTCCTGTCGTTGCAACGTGTACAATACGATGCACACCGGCCCGTCTCCGGAGCATTTGCTCAGTCTGTTCCGATTTTGCTTCCCGGCCATTGTCGTCAATGTGGCTGAAATAGACGCAGAAAAACTCCACAGGTGTGGACGTCTCTTACCTTGACATGCCCCTGCGTCTTGGGCAGGTCGGGCACAGATCTGCAGACGGGATCATAACAGCGCCCACGCTCCGGTCTGGGGGCTGGCAGCCCACGGTCAAGGTGCCAGGCGACTCGGCGTCTGGCGGGGGTTGGCCGTGGCCGCGTCCTCGCACAGTGGAGGGGTGAAGGAGCTCCGGGGTCTCCCTTTATAAGGGCCCTGAGTCCATTCATGGGGGCTCCACCCTCATGACCTAATTATCTCCAAGGCCCACCTCCTGACCCCCCACATCGGGGGCCGGAATGTGAACAGGAATTCCAGGAACACAAGTGCAAGGTGAATGCCGGTGGTTCTGGTGTGCGGGCACGCTCCACAGCCAGCTCCGACGGAGAATACGGAAAAACTGGGTTTATCGGAAGAACAGGGGTGGGGGTGGGGACTCCCAAAGGGAAGGGCTGCCCAGCAGCGAGCCCTGGGGTGCTGGGTCCATGACGGCAGCCCCGGGGGGCTGGGGTTTCGTCCTTATGTGCGTTCATGGCGGGAAGCTGTCGGTGGGTTTTGGGGTGTTGGGTGGGGGGTTCGGGCAGGGGGCTGGATCTACAGGAAGGCTGGTGTGCAGTGGGTGCTTCTTGGTAGTTTTAGTTCCTTACAGGGTTTGGTTCCCGGTGCCCGGCGGCCTGTCCTGCCCGGCCAGCTCTCCTGTGCTCCCCTGGGGCGGGGAAGCTTGCAAGGTGCCGTCCGGAACCACATCGCTCCGTACGCCCCAACAACAGACTTTCGACACATAACACCTCACTGGGGTGTTGGCTTTTGGGCCCAAGTCTGCTTCACTGTCCTTTCACCGGCACATCTGTTCCGGGACAGCCTCTGGCTGAGGTCACCCGGTGCTAGGAACTACCCCCCCCCCGAGTTCCCAGGGGCCCCCATTTCCCCACCGTCCTCACAGAAGGGAAGAGGTGCCGAGCTCTGCCGTCCTCGCTGCTCCGTCCAAGACCAGGGTTCAAGGAAGCTCGGCACCTCCGCCCGCTCGTCGCTGCCTGGGGAGTCCCGATCACAGCCCAGACTCTTCCGCGGAAGGGGGGGGTCCCAACAACCTGCAGCAGCACCCGGGGCTCCTTTACGCCACCTCGCGTGGCCGCTGGGCGCTGGAGCAGAAGTGGCGGGTGGTTCTGTCACACAGTCTCACATCACCCTCCGTGCCCGTGTGCCTCAGTCTCACACTCACCCTCCGTGCCCGTGTGCCCCAGTCTCACACTCACCCTCCGTGCCCGTGTGCCTCAGTCTCACACTCACCCTCCGTGCCCGTGTGCCTCACAGTCTCACACTCACCCTCCGTGCCCGTGTGCCTCAGTCTCACACTCACCCTCCGTGCCCGTGTGCCTCACAGTCTCACACTCACCCTCCGTGCCCGTGTGCCTCAGTCTCACACTCACCCTCCGTGCCCGTGTGCCCCAGTCTCACACTCACCCTCCGTGCCCGTGTGCCTCAGTCTCACACTCACCCTCCGTGCCCGTGTGCCTCACAGTCTCACACTCACCCTCCGTGCCCGTGTGCCCCAGTCTCACACTCACCCTCCGTGCCCGTGTGCCCCAGTCTCACACTCACCCTCCGTGCCCGTGTGCCCCAGTCTCACACTCACCCTCCGTGCCCGTGTGCCTCACAGTCTCACCCTCCGTGCCCGTGTGCCCCAGTCGCACACTCACCCTCCGTGCCCGTGTGCCTCACAGTCTCACCCTCCGTGCCCGTGTGCCCCAGTCGCACACTCACCCTCCGTGCCCGTGTGCCTCACAGTCTCACCCTCCGTGCCCGTGTGCCCCAGTCTCACACTCACCCTCCGTGCCCCATTTGCTTCCTGTGCCAGTGCCTTGGGCTCACCGTGTTTCAGGCAGAGACCAGGATGCCTGGGAAGAGGATGCTTTGAACAGTGCCTTCCCCAGGGCCCGGCTCGTTCAGGACCCAGGACGAGGACTCCAGTGCCCACACCCTCTGGTGTCTGAGTGCAGGCCCCAGGCAACACCTGCAGCGGAGTGACCCTAAAGGGACATCTTCTTAATTTTAAAGAAGAGAAAAACCTCTGAAATGATACATTGCAATCAGCTTGGTTAGACATAGGAGAGTTAACCCATAGAAACAACGACATCGCCGCCACCGTGGATTCCGGAGCACCTGCTGTGCCGTGTTGTGGGCGGCCATCCCGGGAGCCCCGTGAAGGAAGCACGGGCACATCCGTCCTGCACAGGAGGGGGCGGGGGCAGCGGGACCTTGGGCAGCCCGCCCAGGACATCCAGCCAGCGGGGGCTGCGGCTGCCGCCCGACTGCCGGGAAGTGCAGGAGCTGAACCCTGCGTCCTTGCCTAGCATGAATCACGCCCACGGGGCCGCCTCCCGCTCCTCTCAGAGACACAGCGAGACCTCCATCACCGCTCTCGAGTGAGGCGGAAATGCGTCCGCTTGTACGTGACTCACAGGCAGGGGCTGCGTCCTCTTGGGAGGTGTGTTCAGCTCAAACCCCATGAGCCTCAGGGTATTCGTCAGGGTTCTCCAGGGAAGCGGAACCAACGGGGTATATAGACATCGATAAAGACGGGGACCTCGCGTAAGGAATTGGTGCTCAGCATTGCGGGGACTGGCAGGCCACCGTGATGGGGACCCAGGGAAGGGTTACGGTTCACGTCCGAACGCTGCCGGGGGCAGAATCCCCTCTCCGTTGGGGATCTCAGTCTTTTCCTTAAGCCCTTCAACTGATTGGATGAGGCCCACCACGCCACGAAGAGTAATCTGCTTTACTGAGTATCTACTGATTCATGTTAATCCACCCCGAAAAAGATATCTCCGAAAAACAGCTAAAATAGTGTTTGACCTTACAGGTGGGTACCTTGGCCTAGCCACGCTGACACATGCAGTCACCCCTCGCAGGGACGTTCTCCACCACCGCTGTTGCCCTCCACCCACTGGGACCCAGGTTCTAGGGGCACAAACAGGAAGGCCCGGGCAGCAGCAGCCTCGGGCCCCCAGACGCATGCCCAGTGCAGCCGGTGACGGGTCTCAGATCGATGCATCTCAGATCAATAACATATCGTCTGCTCAGCATCGGCCCGTCATCCCGTCAGAGGGTCGTGTCAGACCCTTTGCAACTCTTCTGAGCTGAGACCTGCAGCCGTTTCTCTCCTGCGGGCTCTGTCCAGGTGGAGCCCGGGGATGCGAAGGGAGTCATCGGCTGTCCAGACGCCACCCGGGAGGCGAGAGGCTTGCAGAATCGCTCAAGTATCACTTTAAATGTCACCCTGCTTCCTGCCTCCCTTTGCTTTCGGTGAGCAGAGCCGCAGACACAGGATTTCCCCAATTAGTCAGCACAGCCTTCCGCCTTGACTCGGCCACAGAAATGAAACACGGAGTCCACGAGGAGGGCATGTACGAACTGCCTACAGAATTCCAGATATAGCACGACCTCTGGACCCAAGACCGGCTTCTGCGAGCCAGACGTGTGAGCTCGGAGGCTCTTTTGAGCACCAGCTCCCCGACATGCAGAGAGCTAATCAAGCCGTGGGGGTGTCGGGTGCCCCCGTCACCGCTGTTCAGGGCCGCCCCCCAGCCCTGGGCGGGAGAACACTCTGCGGGGGCCCGTTCCCCCCTGTTGCTTCCCGAGCTCACAGCAGGTGCTTGGAAGCTGCCTTTAGTTTTCCACGTGGGATTCCACACCTCCACCTTCCCACCGGCCCGTGACGTCTCTCGCTGCGGGTACGCGGCTCTCCGTGGCAGCCCCTGCGGGCAGAGATCAATAGCACGGGCCGTCACCTGCTGTCCTAGACGGGCACAGGCGGTGCCAGGGGGGCTGCCACCTCACAGCGATGCCCACGCGTCCTTAGGACACATCTTCCCACTACGTGAACATGACAGCATCTCCCTTCAGAGCCGAACAAGAGCGAGGTCTAAGGAGATGGAACCGTGGTCGAAATTGAGCAGACGTTCTTCCTGCCCCAGCCCCTGAGCTCTTGGAGGTGCCCTTGAGGGTCCCCGGGGAGCCGAGAGCCTCACGTCCAATGTGCCGAGCTGCACGCGTGACAGCCGTGCAGTCCTGGTGGGGAGGGGAGACCGGCCGGTGGCCTCTGTCCCTCCACCTTCGAATCACACGGCAGTGGCTCCCCTGGGTCCTGTATGTATCGGGGATTCTTTCTCCTTCCGGCTGCCCCAGCCCAGATCCCGGGACCCTGCTCAGCCAGGAGGCCTCGCTGAGACGTGTGGTTGGCATGTTCCTCTGGGGACTCCCTGAGGCCAGGAAATGAGTTTGCCGATGAGGATGGACCCTGGAGGGGCTGGGGCCACGGGGCTCAGGCAGCTGCCAAGACAGAGCTCACTCCAGGCCCACGGTGTCCCGCTGTTTGTCCAAGAGGAGAGGCAGAGACTGGAGCCGTGCCTCCCGCAAGGACCTCTGACGGGAACGGCGTCCACCCCATGGAGCCGCAAGCAAGACCTCAGTCCCCACACCCTCTGAAGGATGCCCCTCGGCCTCTTCCAGAAAACGGACTCCTGTTCTACTCACTACGCCCCACAGTAGCATCCCCTCCTCATCCCTGAGACCCCTGAACTTGGCCTGGCTCAGAACACCAGCTTTACAGCTCCCCTGCAGGCGGGACTTGGCGGGCCCTGGTGTCCTTGGTGGGCCTTGGTGTCCTTGGTGGCCTTGGTGTCCTTGGTGTCCTTGGTGGGCCCTGGTGGCCTTGGTGGCCTTGGTGGGCCCCGGTGGGCCTTGGTGGCCTTGGTGGCCCTGGTGGCCTTGGTGGGCCTTGGTGGCCTTGGTGGCCCTGGTGGCCTTGGTGGGCCTTGGTGGGCCTTGGTGGCCTTGGTGGGCCTTGGTGGGCCTTGGTGGCCTTGGTGGGCCTTGGTGGCCTTGGTGGCCTTGGTGGGCCTTGGCGGGCCTTGGTGGCCTTGGTGGGCCTTGGTGGCCTTGGTGGGCCTTGGTGGGCCTTGGTGGGCCTTGGCTGGCCTTGGTGGCCTTGGTGGGCCTTGGTGGGCCTTGGTGTCCTTGGTGTCCTTGGTGGGCCTTGGCGGGCCTTGGTGGCCTTGGTGGGCCTTGGTGTCCTTGGTGGCCTTGGCGGGCCTTGATGGTCTTGGTGGGCCTTGATGGTCTTGGTGGGCCTTGGCGGGCCTTGGTGGCCTTGATGGTCTTGGTGGGCCTTGGCGGGCCTTGGTGGCCTTGATGGTCTTGGTGGGCCTTGGTGGGCCTTGGTGGCCTTGGCGGGCCTTGGTGGGCCCTGGTGGCCTTGGTGGCCTTGGTGGCCTTGGTGGCCTTGGCGGGCCTTGGCGGGCCTTGGTGGCCTTGGTGGCCTTGGCGGGCCTTGGAGGGCCTTGGTGGCCTTGGTGGGCCTTGGTGGCCTTGGCGGGCCTTGGTGGGCCTTGGTGGGCCTTGGTGGGCCTTGGTGGCCTTGGTGGCCTTGGCGGGCCTTGGTGGCCTTGGTGGCCTTGGTGGCCTTGATGGCCTTGGTGGCCTTGGCGGGCCTTGGTGGCCTTGGTGTCCTTGGTGGCCTTGGTGGCCTTGGTGGCCTTGGCGGGCCTTGGTGGCCTTGGTGTCCTTGGTGGGCCTTGGTGTCCTTGGTGGGCCTTGGCGGGCCTTGGTGGGCCTTGATGGTCTTGGTGGCCTTGGTGGCCTTGGTGGCCTCAGTGGGCCTTGGTGGGCCTTGGTGGGCCTTGGTGGGCCTTGGCGGGCCTTGGTGGGCCTTGGCGGGCCTTGGCGGGTCTTGGTGGCCTTGGCGGGCCTTGGTGGCCTTGGCGGGTCTTGGTGGGCCTTGGCGGGCCTTGGTGGGCCTTGGCGGGCCTTGGTGGCCTTGGCGGGCCTTGGTGGCCTTGGCGGGCCTTGGTGGCCTTGGCGGGTCTTGGTGGGCCTTGGCGGGCCTTGGTGGGCCTTGGCGGGCCTTGGTGGCCTTGGTGGGCCTTGGTGGGCCTTGGTGGGCCTTGGTGGGCCTTGGTGGCCTTGGTGGGCCTTGGCGGGCCTTGGTGGCCTTGGCGGGCCTTGGTGGCCTTGGTGGCCTTGGTGGCCTTGGTGGGCCTTGATGGTCTTGGTGGCCTTGGTGGCCTTGGTGGCCTTGGTGGGCCTTGGTGGGCCTTGGTGGGCCTTGGTGTCCTTGGAGGGCCTTGGTGGGCCTTGGCGGGCCTGTGGGCAGGGGACGGGTTGGCAATGATTTAGCCCTGTTTCCCGGCCTCCCTACAACCTCGTTCAGTTGCAGTGAAGGAAGAGGGGCTTGTGTGGTCCCAGCTTCCCCACCTACGCTGGCTCCCATCCCCCACCCCGAATGGATAAGAAGCATTTCTTCCAGTAAGAGAACACTTCAGAGAAGGGAGGGAAAATGCAGGCGTGGCCCGAGAGCCCTCTGACCCGTGCCGGGGCCCAGCCCAACCTCCTCAGGGTGCTCGGGGGCAGGGAGAGGACCCGCCTCCGCTGCACAGCCCCACGGCCAGGTCCAGGTGCGCGCGCTCGCCCTGGGCAGGCCTCTGCCGGCCACATTTCTGCGCTGACATCACCATCAGGGGCGGGAGGGAGGGCAGCCGCTCCTGCTCTGAGAAGCAATGAGAAGTCGTGTTTGCAAAGGGCCTGCGGACGGCAGTAAACCAGCCGCTCGCTGATTGAACAAGAGGAACGAGCCCCGGCTGGCTCGGAGGCA
>CM061264.1:2462500-2652500 GCA_030848825.1 Tadarida brasiliensis | reverse complement strand
TACATAGACAGAGATACATAGACAGATACATAGACAGAGATACATAGAGACAGAGATACATAGACAGAGATACATAGACAGAGACATAGACAGAGATACATAGACAGAGATACATAGATACATAGACAGAGATACATAGACAGAGACATAGAGATACATGGACAGATACATAGAGATACATAGACAGAGACATAGAGATACATGGACAGAGACATAGAGATACATGGACAGAGACATAGAGATACATGGACAGAGACATAGAGATACATAGACAGAGACATAGAGATACATGGACAGAGACATAGAGATACATAGACAGAGACATAGAGATACATGGACAGAGACATAGAGATACATAGACAGAGACATAGAGATACATGGACAGAGACATAGAGATACATAGACAGAGACAGAATCATAGACATAGACATAGATACAGACACAGATCTGTCTCAGAGAGAGATTTATTTTAAGAATTCAGCTCACAGGATTGTGGGGCTGGCAAGTCTGGCAGAGCAGAGACCCAAGTAAGAGTTAATATTACAGTCCTGAATCCAAGGGCAGCCTTTGGCACAAACCCTTCCTTTTTTAGGAATCTCAGTTTTTTCTCTGAAGGTCTTCAACTGATTGTATGAGGCCTACTCACATTATGGAGATAATTTGCTTTTCTCCAAGTCCACTGATTTAAATGTTAATTTCATCTAAAAAAAAATACCTTCCTAGCAACATCAGACTGGTGTAGACCAAGCACCTGGGCACCATGGCCTAGCCAAATTGACAAACAAAATTAAGCATTACAGGGGACGCCTGCTTTTTGTCCTCCTTTTGTGGGCAATGTACCCCAACATGTGCTTTGGGGAGTCTCCTCTCCTCCACTCAGTCCTTGGATCCTGTGTTTGACACACAGACTCAGCCTTGAGAGTCAGCTGTGGACAATCAGCCCACCCCTTTCACTTCCCCACCCACCACCTGCAAGCCATGGCGGCTGGTGGGAACATGACCCAAGCTGGCCAGTCGGGGCATTTTTGCCCCCTTCCCCACTCCGGGACACTGTGGTAGATCCAGGGTTGGGCTGTAACCTAAGTTGTCCCCATGAGACCCCAGTCCAGTGGTTTTGTATGAACCGTTGGGACAAAAGGACAACTTCAAGTGCTTCAGTGTCATCTAAACCCCTGACCCAGTGCATCTGGAAATTTCCATGACGAGAGTGTGCATTTGCCTACTAGCTCGAGGAGGGCAGGGCTGGGTGGGTTCACATCCCCACCTGCTGTGCCTAAAATTATGCCTGGCATGTAGTAGGAGCTCAGTGATTACATGCTGGATGGATGGAGGATGAATGGATGGATGGATGGAGGACGGATGGATGGATGAATGGATGGATGGATGGATGGATGGATGGATGGATGGATGGATGGATGGATGGATAGTTGGATGGATGGTTGGATGGATGGATGGATGGATGGATGGATGGATGGATGGATGGATCAATGCTGCCCCTTTCTTGGTTAAGCCAGTTGGGTCCCTGTCCCCTGTAGACCGAGAAGCCCAGTTAGCACATGCCTACAGGAATTACACAGCAGCCTGGGACAATGGACCACATTCTCCACCAAGATGAACACCTTCAAGCCCAAAGGCAACGCTAGTTTTCAATCCAGGTCATAGCTTAGCTCACTCAAGAGTAAGTACATTGCCAAACACAAGCCTAGAGATTTTTCCCCTCCATAAGTGACACTAATATACTCCTGAAGCTTGTCCTTCCGAAACCCTGCCAATTTTCCAATGCAAATCAGTTTCCAACAAAAGAGACCTCGCTGAATGCTGATACTTCAAAACAGGACACCACATCAATCCAACCGCCTTTGTTTAGGTCTGATCAAGAGATTCACAAATGAATTGAAAGTTCTGCTAACAAAGGGGTTTTGGAATGCTTTGTGTTGTGTTTGCAGAGAATCGGAGTTCCCTCCTGTCCAACAAGCTCCAGAATGCATTGGCAGGGACCGGCACAACGGCTTCCGGATGAGTCACAAAACCTGGAGAGTGATGGTGAGCAAGGGCTCGTGTGCGTGGGGAGGGCTGGCGGGGTCCGTGCAGGGGGGGGATGGAGGGGTCCGTGCAGGGTGGGGGATGGAGGGGTCCATGCAGGGTGGGGGATGGAGGGGTCCGTGCAGGGTGGGGGATGGAGGGGTCCATGTAGGGTGGGGGATGGAGGGGTCTGTGCAGGGGTAAGGGAGCCTATGTATGGTGGGGGGAGGACCTTGGCTTGGCACTATTTGCTCAGTGCTGGGGTTCTCTGGGCTGCGGGACTTCCAGTGCTGTGACTGGGGTCCCGGGCCACCCTGGGCTTACCGCGGATGGTCCTTCAGTCCTGGCACACACCGGCCCCTCTCCCTGCGTGGGACCAGCCCACTATGAAGTTTGGCTGCTCCGGCAGGAGGCAGATGCCCCTGAAGTCAGCAGTACGCGTGGCACTTAGGAAACGGGGCCTTGTTAGCACTGACTGGGCCACGGCCACCTGAGTGAGGTCACCTCACAGGAAGCATTGGGCGGCAGGCGGGTGGCGGGTGAGAAGCGCCAGCCATAAATTTAGCGCCTGCTGGTGATCTCATTTTCACTGTGACAAAGGAGGGCCCACCTCTCTTTGGGGCTGCTCACCCCCAGGGCCTTGGTGTTTCACTCTGAAGGCAGGGCCTCACCAGCTGCCCCGAGTGTCCCACCAACAGCAGGCTAGAGCCCGGGGCTGGGGGCCACTGGAGGCCTCCGGAAGGTCACGAGGGACAAGGACCACCTGCGTGGCAGCACAGATGCACGGGCATCCCAGAACACGGCGTGGAGACGGGGCAGCGTGGAGGCCAGTCCTGACCACGGCCACGTGGCAGAGGGTCTGTGCATCAAGGTCGGCCGGGTCTGGTCCTCCGAGCATCTCTTCCCCAGGTCCCTCCCGTTCAGCGACACCTGTTCCAGCTCTCGGCTTCTCGCCAGCTCCCAGAGGCGGCTGGTGGCTTGGGGCCGGAGTGTGAGCAGCCCCTGCAGCCCAGTCTGGATCTTCCCTGTGGCTCTTGTAACAAAGTACCAGTGTTTCCAGACAACAGAAGTTTGTTTTCTCGTAGTTCCGGAGGCCAGGAGTCCGCCATCCAGGCGTGGGCAGGCTGTGCGCCCTCGGAAGGTTCCAGGGGCTCTTTCCTGACCCTTTCGGCCCCTGGTGTTTGTGGAAGCGCCTGCAGCCCTCAGCCCACAGACGCGTCACCTCGGTCACATGGCCGTCCTCTCCCTGTGCCCTCTCATCGTGTTCCCTTTGTGCTGGTCTGTGTCCACATTTCCCCTCTCATCAAGACCTGCCTCAGCCCTGGCCGGTCTGGCTCAGCAGTTGGAGCGTCAGCCTGAGGACCAAAGAGTCTCAGGTTTGATTCCAGTCCAGGGCACATACTTCGGTTGCGGTTCATCCCTGGCCCTGGTTGGGGTCATGCGGGAGGCAGCCAGTCGGTGTGTCTCTCTCGTGTTGATGTTTCTCTCTCTCTCCCTCTCTCTCTCCCCCTCTCTCCCTCTCTCCTTCTCTCTCTCTCTCCCTCTCTCTCTCTCTCTCTCTCTCTCTCCCCCCCCTTCCACTCTGTCTGAAAAACTGATGGAAAAGCCCCCTTCATGTTGGCCTGGGGCCCACGTGCACGACCCGGTTGACCTTGGTCGTCTCTGTGAAACCTGATTTCCAATAGGTCACCCTGCGAGGCACTGAGGTTAGGCCTTCAGCGTACCTTTCTGGGACACACAATTCAACTCACAACCCTTTTCCTCCCCACACACACGCGTCCTGCTGGGCAGCACTCAGGTGACAGAGAGCAGCCAGAACGTCAGCCAGACACCTGGCTGCCCCCAAATCCCTGGGCAGATAGACCTGTGGGATGGGAGTCACTGAGCTGACGGCTCGGACACATCCCCACCATTCAGGCTGGTGGACATCACTGGCCAGCCCAAGCAGAGAAGGCTGTGACTGGCCCCCTGAACACATCCTCCGACCGAACTCCAGCTCTGATAACGCTGGTGGCACCAGGCCACCCTCACTGCTCAGAACGGCCCCTCTGAAGGGCTCACTGAGCAGAGAGGCCTAAGTGGGCTCCCTCAGCTGGAGCAAACAGGATTCGGGGAGGAAGCGAGGCCAACCGACCCCCACAACCACCTGGCAACACAGAGGATGCCTCATGTGTGCAATGTGGATAGAACTTGTCACAGGCTGCCCCTTCAGTGCCACCACTCTCCCAGGGGATTCTTATGGGGGCTTCCAACGCCAGGGGTCCAGCTGATCTTGGCCTCATAAGCCAGGGTGGGCCCGGGAAAGCCACCTAATACGAGCGAGCTGTCTAGCACATCCCTGCTGAGGGCAATTCATCCTGGCAGCCCAGCTCGTGTCCTCGGGTGTCAGGGAGCCCCTGCCAGGAGCTTTGCCCAGGCGGAGCGGTCAGGGTGCCACCGGGCCCCGCACAGCCCTGGCTCCTGCAGACGGCTGCAGCGGCAGGGTCAGCGCCCGGGCTAAGCACCGCCAAGTGGCCAGCGGGGAAGGGAGCCCCACGCGGGCAGCTTGCGTGAGCGAACCCCGGGCCTCATGCATGCTCCATCGACCATTTTTGCTCTCTGTTCAGGAACTGATATAAAAGCATCGAGCTGCCCACAGCAGGGCGGCCCGTCACCCGCCCTTGGTGGGGGTTGGGGGTCTGATCCATTAATGTGTTTTGGGCAGAGGCACACTTGGCATCGACTTCGCCAGTGTTTTTCTCGGGATGAATAATTAATGCCCTATTGGCTGAAGGGTTTACATC
This sequence comes from Tadarida brasiliensis, assembly GCA_030848825.1. Taxonomy (NCBI): domain Eukaryota; kingdom Metazoa; phylum Chordata; class Mammalia; order Chiroptera; family Molossidae; genus Tadarida; species Tadarida brasiliensis. Next base: position 2,647,695 of record CM061264.1, on the reverse strand, counting down.
TTTACCCCCGTCTGGCTTGCTTCTCCGACTCGCCCCTCAGCATTGCTTCCTGCGTGCCGACCCCCCTCCCCCCGCTGGGTCAGAGCAGGCCGAGCCTCAGCGCTCGGGGAGGTGTCCAGAGACGCAAACGCCTCCCACCCTGCAGGGCAGCTTCCCCGCAGCAGCTTCTGCAAACACAAAGCGCAGTGTGGCCGGTGCACGGGCCCCTGCCCGAGGGCCTGGCGCTCTGCTAGGCTGTCCCCTGCCACGTCCTCTGACCAGCACCCCAGCTCCGGAACACTCCCAGCTTCCTGCCCTCCGCCTTCACCGGGGTCAGAGGCAGGAGAGTGCCCCTGCCTCCCGACTGCCCCGGTGAGCCACTGCCCTCCGGCGCCCCAGATATGTGCCCGAGACCCACACGGGCACCGGGTGGGCAGTGCAGGGGCCCCGGGCACCCCGGAGCAACTGGCCTGCACCTAACTCCCCGCCACTGGGCCAGGGAGCCGGAGAAGGGGCCACAGCCTTCCATGGAAAAACACTTGACATTTCAAAAGAGCAAGGCTTTTGACTGAATGGGGAAAGAAGGCAGCCCACCAGCACTGGCAATTAATATGCCCAATTTCCCCATCCAGAGCTATTTCAAATCTGTCTCAAGCTGCTTCTTATTAAGCTCTTTAACATGAAAACGTTCCATATTTAAAGTCGAGGCGGTGTGAGCACTGGCGGGGGCGGGGCACGGATGTTCGCCCACCGGGAACAGCCGTGTTTTTCCGGGAGGGGCAGCTGGCTTCCGCCGGCGGGTGCCTGGCGCTGCGCCCGGCCCGAGGTGGGTGACAGGGGTGACACCGAGCTCTGCCCAAGGTCACATCACCACCCCTCCTCCACCCTCACTGTCCTCTGTGCCTTGTCTGGCTCGGGGGTCTGTGCAGCCCGTGAGCTCAGAACGGCTTCGACATTTTCAAATGGGTTGGGGGGAAACGTCAACAAGAAATAATGTTTTGTGACACGTGGAAATAACACGAGATTCCAATTTCAGCATCCATACGTAAAGTTTCATTGGCACGCGGCCAGGCTCATTCACTGGGATATGGCGAGGCCACTTCACCCCCCGTGACGCAGAGCTGAGCAGCTGCCGGAGAGCATGCCACCTGCCATGCCTGGGACAGGCACCGCGTGGTCCTTCGGAGAAATGGGATGACGGAGGGAAGAGGGCGGGTGTGCAGCGGACGTCAGCCCCAGTTCGGGTGGAGAAGGGGCTTGGGGATTGTTCGGGACTGGATGTCTGCGTCCCCCTAAAATGTGTAGGGTGCAGCCTAAGCCCCAATGGGATGGTATTAGGGGGCGGGGCCTTTGGGATGAGATTGTCATGAGAGTGGGGCCCCTGTGATTGGGATCAGTGTCCTGGTGAAAGGGACCCCAGAGAGCTCTCGCGTCCCTCGCACCAGGTGGGGACACACAGAGGTGTCGTCTGTGAACCAGGAAGCAGCTTCTCACCGGACACCGAACCTACCGGGGCCGGGCCCTTGGACTTCCAGCCTCCAGGACTTCGAGTGGTAAACGTCTGTCTGTCAGTCCTCGGCTAAGGGACTCTGTCATAGCAGCCCAGACTGAGGCAGGGATGAAGGGGGAGAGGAGCGCCACCCACAGACGTCACGGCGACTGGGCTGAGGGACACGGGCTGCTGTCCTGTGGGCCCCCGGGAGGGAGCGAGGGTTCTGAGAGTGCTGGGCGTACCTGCCACACCTGTGCCAGCTGGCGCGGCTGCGAGAGCGGCCGGTCAGGGCCCCTGTCCTGAGGGCGGGTCTGTGTATATGGTCTGGGTGAGTCTCTCGTGGCCGCTGTAACAAATTCCACAAATGGGGTGGATGGAAACAGCACTGTCTCCCAGTGCTGGGGGCCGGCGGGGTCCTTCCGGGGGCTCTGGGGGGGAACCCTTCCTGGCTGCTTCCAGCCTCTCGTGGTTCCAGGGCTTCCCTGGTCTGTGGCCACTTCCCTCCAATCTCTGCCCCCCGGGTACACGGCCTGCTTTGGGTCCCTGTCCTCTCCTCTTATAAGGACACGTGTCATTGGAGTTAGGACCCTCCCTAAATGCAGGATGACCTCATGTCGAGATCCTCACCTTCCTTACGTCTGCGAAGTCTTTTTTTCCCCTTTGCAGGTTCTGGGATTAGGTCTTGATCGCAGTTTTGGGGACCACGTGGCTGAGGGTGAAAAGCTGGGTCCCGCGCTGGGGCCGTGGAGAGAACTCTGTCCTTTATCTCGGCAGTCCGGTCACCGCCGTCCCCCCTGGACCCTGCAGCTGGACCGTGCAGTGAACTGCACCGCTCTGACCCCAGGCCATTCCCCATCCGGGGATCCGGGACACCGCCCCAGCCCGCACTTCCGCTGTGGTCCAGACCCCGCTCACTCGGCGATGTTACACCCTCCCCTCTCACGACACGCAGAAACTAATGACTAGGATTCTGTGGCGTGCCCAAAACTATAGTTTTTGCTGATTTAGGGGAAAAAAAGGAGGGGGTATCATTTTGATTCAGTCACCTGGACGGCTATGGATGTGTTGGCTGCTGGCGTCTTTTATTGGACAGTCGAAGGGAAAAGAGGTCAGCGCCCGACTAAATGGTCAGGCATTGCGCGTTTTAAAGATTTCCGCGACGCGGGGGTTGACAGTCGCTGCTCTAACTGGATAAACGAAAGCGACGGCAGGATGGAGCTCATTTGTGACGGGGCGACAACTGCCCCACGGCCCAGCGTCCCAGGCAGATCCCACGCGGACAGCCCGCCCTGCCCCCTCCTCCTCGAGCTTGCACAGAGTCCGTTCCGTTAACAGAATGGAACCAAACGAGATGGGGGAGGGGAGGGAGGACATCCTCTGGGTTCCTGGGCCCTTGCCCCCAGACCCTGAGGGAGAAAGCCTGAGTCTGGGGGGCTGCTGGGGGCTCCCCCTTCCAAGGCTGAGAGGAGGAGGGGACAGCTGTGTGGGGTCTCGGGACAGGTGGGCAACACAACACGTTCATGTCAGCCCCCCTCGCTCACCCACACATCCTTTCGGCCAGGTTAGCAGGGCAGGTGCCGCTGCTGGGAGTCTGGACTGCCCGTGTCCATCCGGGAATGGGGCTCAGCCACACAGAGGCCACCGCCGTCCCACTGTCCCGGCCGGGCGGCAGCTGGCCCAGATGTTGTCTGGAAAAGCCACGAGATGTTGGGCACACCGGAGACGGGCCCAGGTCCAGGCGGAACCCTCCAACGGCCTCCTGAACGGGTTCCGATCACGCCTCTCGGCTCGGCTCAGACTCTGCGTCCCAACACACCGTGTTCACCCGAACCCCTGCCCAGATCCCAGCCCCAGTGGTTTCCCCTGCAGGGCGCCATCCTTGGCCGGCCTTCCAGGAGACGTGTCCCATGTGGAGTCCTCTGGCTCGGCGAGTGGGTCTCCCTCCCCAGAGGGTCACCACGTGGGGGTCTCGCTCAGACCACCCATGAGCGGGATCGCCGGGCACGTGTGCCCTGCCGGGGACACCCATCCTGCAGGAATGCTGGGGGCTGAGAGCCTCACCCTGGGCGTAGCACAGGCCGGTCAAGCCAGAACCCACTCCCTGGTCACCGCTCTGCCCAGGCCCCTGAGTGAGCCATCCCCAAGTCCTGGAGGAAGACACACTGTCTGCCTGTCCCCCAGAACACAGGAGAGGACCCCCAGCAACGCCGTCCTCGTGGGCTGAGGGCCTTCGGTCCGTGGATGGTTTTTCTCACACTTCAGGTGTCAGGATGATCCTGTCAGCACGCGGCCAGGGAGCGGATGAGCATTCAGAGCCGGCCTCTGACATCGACGTCAAGTCTGCATGTCCGCGTCCCCCAACATCCCTGCTGACACACTAATGCCCAAGGGGATGGGATCGGGGGGAGCTCGGGTCAGAGGAGCCCTCGAAAGGGACGCCAGCGAGCTCCCCCACCTCGTGGGGACCCAGAGACCAGACGGCCGTGAACCAGGACGCGGGTCCTCCCAGACGCCAAATCTTCCGGACATTTCATCTTGGACTCCTGGCCTCCAGCATGGTGACAGGGAAATGTCTATTGTTCATGGGCCGACCCGGCTATGGTTTTCTGTGGTAACAGCCCACAGAGGCCAAGGCCGCACCCCCTAATACCATCCCACTGGGCATCAATTCCACCGTGCGTGTGGGGGACAGAGCAAAGGCCCGCTGGCAGGCCAGCGACCAGCACGCTTCTCCCCCAGGAGCCCAGGCTAAGAGCTGGTTGGCTGCAGGAGCTGAGAGAGAAAGAAGCAGGTGTGGGGACAAGCAGGGGGGGACCAGGAGGCCTGCAGAGAGAGCCGGGTGGGCCCTGGTCCCGGCTCCAGTGTCCTGCCCTCCAGGCCCTGTGATGCTCTTCAAACCCTGACTGTGACCTCCCCAGTGCCAGCCAGTTCCAGGGGCTCCCTTTTCCTTGCAGCGGACAGAAACTGTTTGTCACAGCACCTCGTCCAGAGCTGACTCCCGGGCCCAGAGCACAGGCAGGGCCAGAGACTTCGTCTCTCTCTCTCTGCAGTCAGAGGCCTCCTGGGCCCGGAGCAGTGCGGCCAGCGTGCTCAGAGGTAGGGTCATGCAGACCGGGCTCCCGGGCCAGCCCTGCCTCCCCTGAGCTGTGCGGCACGGGGCAGTCCCTTGGCCTCTCTGAGCCTTGGAGCTCGCCCTCTCCAGAGCCCGGGGCAGGAAGTGAAGGAGATAACACGGGCGAGTACTGAGCACAGCGTCTGACACGCTCCCACCGGGCGTCAAGGAAGCAACGTGACCTGCAGGTGCTGGGCCCGGCCCGGGACAGTGAGACCCGCAGGAATGCAGGAGGCGAGGGGAGCTGGGCAGAGCAGGGCCTGAGGCAGGGCGGAGGGGCCTGGCAGCATGGGGTCTCAGGCCTGTGCCCCCCATACCTCTCCTCTGCCTCCCTCCCGGGCCCTCCCAGCAAACCTGTTTGCCCTGCACTGTCGTGAGCTGGAAGAATGTGGGGTGCAATGCGGCTTGCAAAGCCTCGACCTTTGACCCCAGAAGGGTGGGTCCCACGGCAGTTTGAAGACGTAGAGGAACCAGGCGGTGGTCCGGCCGCTCCTTGTGGAAGAGGTAACAGGTCACAGTGTAACCTCCCACTCGGTCCCTAGGTTCCCACGAGGTGACGCTCGGGAACCGTCACAGGGGTTCTCAGAGGACAGGGATGCTCTCACCGTGGGTCCCGTCTGTGCGCCCCTTCGCGATGCGCCTGGAATCAGTCCGCCCCCGGCTGCTGTGTTGCATGGGCTCTAAGAGCTGCACGCAGAAAGTTTGCTGAATGCTGGTTTTCTCCTTTTTTTTTTTTTTTTTTCCTTGTCTGGGGGAAAATGTCCTGACACGGCAGTTTACGCCGGTGACTTTCATTTCCGCCACATCACCGAAAAGAACAGGATGCCCTGGTGTCACCTGTCACCTTCCGGGCTGCTCCCCCTGAACATAAATAGCCTTTTGTTGCCTCCTGTGAGGCGTGACAATCTCCCTCTCCCTGCCACCCTCCCCCAGAAGACCTCTGTCATCAGCCCTGAGAGGTGCCAAGAAAAAATGCAAGGGTCAAAATAGCTCTTCAGAGCCTCCTGCAGCCAAGGCTGCTCCTCCCCCAGCCCCCAGCAGGTGGCCCAGCAGGTGGCCCAGCTGGGGCTGAGCAGAGGCCCCTCGCCCTGGACCTTGGAGATGACCACGGTCCCCAAAGGTGTCACCACTGGGAGGAACTCTGACTGAGTTTGCAGGACCCCAGAGTGTCCCAGAGACTCTGGTGGATGGACGGACAGACAGATGGTCCATCACTGTGTCCCAGACAGCACAACCTCCTGAGGACTCTTCCTCTCCTTTCACACCCGGCAGGGGACAGGCCACTCCGGCCTTCCAGGACCCGGGGCTGCGAGCAGCGTGGGAACCCACTCTGTCCTCTGTCCACTCGCTGCTCACTGGGTGTCTCTGACACCGGACGTGGGTTCTCCACTCCACGCACATCTGAGATGCCACTGGCCGTCCTGCAATTCAGCTCGGTTCAGACCCTGTCCACCTGGGGTGAGCGTCAGACACCACAGGTTGGGGGCTCCGTCCCACAAGGCTGCCCCCCTTCAAAGGCCAGCCCCCAGTCCCACGGGGTCACCTGACCCACCAGCCCCCAGTCCCACGGGGTCACCTGACCCAACAGCCCCCAGTCCCAGGGGTCACCTGTGCCTCAGACACACCAGCTCCCAGGCAGGGGCTCCCCCACCCCTCCTCGCTCGAGCACGTGCTGTAGCAGCTCACAGAACTCAGGGAAACACTGGTTTCACCGACTCATTACAGAGGATTTTAAAGGACACTGGTGAACGGCCAGATGAAGAGGGACACAGGGCGAGGTCTGGAATGCTCCCGGGCAGGAGTGCTGTCCCCGCGGGGTTGGGGCACGTGGCCCTCCTGGCACATGGAAGGGCTCACCAGCCCGAGATCTTCCCAAACCCCATACTTCAGGGATTATATGACGGCAGGGTCGGTGGTCAACTCCATCTGTGATCCCCGCCCCTCTGGAGAACAGGGGGTGGGATTGAAAGTTCCCATCTTCCAACAGTTCGCACTTGGTCTTTCTGGTGCCCAGCCCCCATCTGGAAACCAGCCAGGAGCCACCCAGAGTCCCCTCGTGAGAACAAAGGGTGCCCCTCGCCCAGGAAATGCCAAGGGATTTAGGGGCGCTGTGCTGGGACCTGGAGCAGAGACCAGTGTGCATCTCCATTCTGTGACTTCACAGAGACTGAAAGTACAAGTCCCCCCACAGGTGGGATCATGAAGTGTGTCCTGGGACTGCTTTGTGTCACCTAACACGCTGTCCTCAAGCCTCAGCCCCCCAGTGGCGAATTGCCGGACGTCCCGGTCCCCGCCAAAGCGCATTCCGTTGGGTGGCTGGACCGCTCCTTATCACTCCACCCATCTGTCGATGGCCATGGGGGCTGTTTGCACAGCTTGGCTGTTGTGCTGTGAGGGGTCCGAGACCCAGGAGCACTGCTGGTCCATAGCTGGGGCTGGGCACGTGGAGAGTTGCTGCTGGGAGGGGTGAAGTCCACGGGGCAGAGTGAACCCGGCGGTCGGCTGAGCCTCGTGGTGCCGTGCTTACTGGCCCTGTGCTGTGCCGGGGACAGTCTGGGAGGAGGACCACCTCATGTTCAGCGTTCCGACCACAACACAAAAATAATAATGACAGAGTGTGCGGATGCCTCCAGCTCCCAGCAGGAGAGCCGTGGGCTCCGGCGTCCTCCCCCACGTGCCCGTCCGCTGCCTGGAGCCCGGAACCGTGCGTTAACGTCTAACCCACAAGGCGACTCCAGCCCTCGCCGACACCCCCTCTTCCTCCCGGGGCGGAATCGCTTTGCCTGGCTTCCTTGACTCACTGTCCAAACCACTAGCTCCTTGTACGAGCGTATCTGTTCAACAGACGCCTTATCCTCGGGGGACCGTGTCTGCTAAGTCAGTGTCTGAGCCGCCGGTGTGCGGGCAATACCCCGGTCACTGACAGAAATGCACGGTCACCTGTCAGGTGGTAATGTCTCAGCTGTGGTCAGGTGACACACTGCCTGGCCCAGAGCACCGCCACATGGGGACAGCCCACCTCCGGAAGTAGAGTCTGCCCTCCGTATCCGCGGGTTCTGCGTCCTCGGGTTCAAACAACCACGGATCGAAAATATTCCCCCCAAATGGTTACTGTGTCCTCAGGCCGACACGGCTACGTCTGTACTGAACAGGCGCAGACAATTTTTTGGTCATTATTTCCTAAACAATGCAGAATACCCACTACCTACACAGCGTCTATGTTGCAGTGGGTACTTTTAAGTTATCGAGGGACTATTTAAAGCATACGGGAGTATATGCAAAGTGTATATGCAAATACGATGTCATTTGATATACGGGCCTTGAGCATAGGGGATTCCGGTATCTGAGGGGGTCCGGAAACCCATCACAGGTGTGAGCTCCCAGTGCTGTGGCTCCAGGCACACGTCTGCCTCTTCTGGTCTCCAGTGATGAGCCTTCTGAATATTCATGACATGCAAATCGCAGGAAAGGCAACTGTCAAGCTGCTCACCTGCTCCCTCCCTCTCTCCCGCCTGCCCGGTACCTGGCCTTCTCCAGGAGGATGTGCTTTGCGACCAGAGAAGCTGTTACCGGGACACACTGTAGACGAGACACAGCAAGGAGAGCTGTCCTTCCCGGTGGGCACTGTAGCGAGTCCCACATCCAGGAGCAGAAGGCGGGCTGACATTTCTTTCCTGGGGTGCTGAGGGTCCCCAAGCAGCAGCTGTTAGAGGACAAGTGTCTTTCCTCTATCTCCTGCTACCCGTCACTTAGTTTTCCTGATGGCATCTCCAATCTTGGAAGTCAGGAAGGTGTGGTACATGGGAGCTGGTGTTTTTCTCTCTCCTCATCACTCTATGAGAGGTTTGCCTCGTGGAGACAGGGAAATGCCAGGAGCTGAGGGTGGGGCTGTCCTTAGCGGTCCTCAGGCTTCCTGGACCGGCGACCTGCGCAGTCCTGTGGGGCCCGAGCTCGGAAGGCTGAGCCTGTGCTGGTTTAACTCTCTGCTGTCGCCGTCTTCATATTCTTCATGATTCTGAAACCAGCGGCCCTGCATTTTCATTTTGCACTGGAAGTGAGGAAGCCGGGCCAGACCTCAGAAGGAAACAGAGAGGCCACTCCGGGTGGGGCCAGGTGTGACGATGGACGTCAGCAGGATCTGCCTTCAGCTGTGGAAGGCCCCAGGGGGAAACTGAGGAACCACCGAGCGAGGATCCCATCCCAGTCCTGGCGGGCGCCCTCTCTCCTCACTGTCCCACAGTGACTGTGGGAGGTGAGCAGCGGCCCTCTCACCTCCACACCTGCAGGCCGACCGAAAATACACGGGAAGCCGCCAACACCTAGTCTCACCACCTGCTTAGAAGACTTCAGCACAGACATGTCCAGTCTGCTCCAGCACCTCATTGACGCTCATTTCTTATAAAATATTAACCTCATCTGAGGTTCTAGTTGAAATGGTCTCAGTGGTTTCCTAACGCCCTGTATAGCCTGTTCTTCAAACTCGGGACCGGGTCAAACTCCGTGCGTTGCCTTCAGTGGACGTCTCTTCTTTCTGATTCAGTCCAGAACAGTCCCCTTGCTTTATTGTCTATTTATTTGTATTGTGGTAACAGATACATAATATTGTTAAATTTCACATTTTAACGAGTTTTAAGTATGCCGTTCACGGCATTAAATACATTCACAATATTGTCCAGACAGTCACTCCATCCATCTCTAGAACTTTTCTGTCTTCCCACCATGGAACGCTGTCCCCATTAAACAGAACTCCTCATCCCCTTCCTCCCCTCGGCACCTCCATCTGCTTTCTGTCTGTGGATTTCACTCCTGACGGGACCCCCTGTGCGTGGACTCACACAGCACCTGTCTTTCTGTGTCTGATTTAGTTCCCTCTGCATAAAGTCCTCTGGGTTCACCACATTGTAACAATGTTGGCATAAAGTCCTCTGGGTTCACCACATTGTAACAATGTTGGCATAAAGTCCCCAAGGTTGACCATGTTGTAACAATGTTGGCATAAAGTCCTCTGGGTTCACCACATTGTAACAACGTTGGCATAAAGTCCTCAGGGTTCACCACATTGTAACAATGTTGGCATAAAGTCCCCAAGGTTGACCATGTTGTAACAATGTTGGCATAAAGTCCTCGAGGTTCACCACATTGTAACAATGTCAGAATGCCTTTGCCTTTTAAGGCTGAATGACATTCCATTGTATGGATGGACCATGTCTTGTTTATCCACTCATCGGCCCACGGACACTTGGGCTGCTTGCCCCCTTGGGTTTGTCCTACGTAGGTTCTTCCTTCTGAGCACATACGTAGATTCGTTGCAGCGGACAGAACTGGAACAAGGAAAACCAGCAGCGCCCGGCTCGTGTGTGCTCCTCACAGGAGGCTGACAATACAGAAGAGGAGAGAAGCTGGGTCAGGTATCAAGAGGCACTTCCAGCGGAATCAGGTGGAACGGGGGGAGAGGACGAGACGGTGGGATGTGCGTGGGGTGCTCAGGGAGCAGGTCTGACGAAACAGTGCTTGAGCAGACGACTCACAGACTTTGGGGTGAACTCATGCACACTTCTAGGGACAGGAGGGGCTGTCCTCGGGGGCAGTAAAGGCTTTGCTTTCAATTGGCCCTGATCGCTGAGCGCACTCATCGTGTCCCTCTCTCTGTGGATGACCTTTAACCTGCTTAGATGTTCCCGGAGGTCATGGCTTCTTCGGGCTCTGCTTTTCATAGACGCTCTGATTGACGCTGAGAAAAACCACCCCAGATGTGGGAACTCCAAAGAGGGGGCGAGGGCTTCCACAGGAAGGAGGCCCAAGTACGGAGATTCCCAGCACACTCTCCCTCCGTGTCCGCCGTGGTTTGGGTGGGCACGGGCTGCCTTAAATATCCCTTCGCCTCTAATCTTACAGATTTTCACCAAACCTTCAGAGCTTCTCTTGGGAAAAGTAGCTTCCACTCCAGCTCAGTCCACTCACTAACGAAGTGGTGCTACTAAGAACGCGTGGCCCAGAGGAGCCTGGGTCCAGGGATGGGCCCGGAGTCCTACCAGGCTACTAAAGGGGGCACAGAGTCCCACCCGTCCGCCTTGGGGATGGTGATTCAGGAGGGTGACTTTCCGAGTCTGTTTAGTTCTGCTGTTAAAGATAGGACCTCCCACTGGATTCAAGATCGGTCTGATTGAATCTAGCCGAGAGCTACATTTCACAGGCTGTTTTCAAAAGCGATGCCCACATTCAGTACGTTTGAATATTTGTGTTCCTTTGTCATAGGTCTACCAAGGTGTTGTATAACAACGGATGTGGCTGGCTCCTGGGAGGAAGATGAGATCCTGGGAATTTCCGCAGTAACTGGAGTTATTTGTGAGCCTCTGGGATCACACCTGCGTTCGTGCTGAAGCGGTGAGAGGGCTCGGGATGGGGGCTCATCACAGGAACACCTACCTGATTAGAGGACCCGGAGGTGACTCAGCCCGGCTCTGGAGAGCGAGTTTAGTCATGTGGTCCATGATCCCGTCAACCGTGTGAACCTAATGAGACCCCAGGAGAAACTTTGGACGCTGGCTTGGTGGCATTTCCTGTTTGCTGAGCACTGTGACGTACCTGGAGGTGACACGCCCTGATTCCGCGGAGACGGGGCACGGATGCTCCATTTCCAAGACCCCGGGCCTCTCCCTCCGTGACTCTTCGCTTGGCTGTTCCTGAGTTGTACCCTTTACGACACAGTTACAATCATACATGTTGCACTTTTTGGTTCCATGAGTCTAAACTGATGGGGTCATGGGAACCCCTGAATTTGTAGACAGTTGGCCAGACACAGGCAGCCTAGGGACCTCCAACGTGGGGCCAGTCTGAAGTGGGGACACTTATGGAGGAATGAGCCTGTGGTCACTGGGACCCGCTCTAACTCCAGTGGTTAGTGCCAGATGGAACTGTAGCACTCCAGCTGCAGTGGGGACAGCATCGAGGTGACTCAAACATTCCCCTGTCTCCCTGCTAGACGCGTGTCCCCGCCGGGTGCAGGCTGGGGTTAAGGGTGCCGACTTATTCCCAGTGGCTGGACGGGGTCCGGAACCCACGATGGAGGAATGACGTGGAGCTGGTGCACACATGGGAGCCCGCACCTCCGGACAGAATCGACCCATCTTGTAATCACCAAGGCCGAATGGAAAAGGGCGCTGACAGGGTAGGCGTGGGCGCACGTGGTGAGTCGTGTTTGCTGGTCCTAGAAGGGAAGACAGTCTTAGTTGGGGGAATGGGAGCCCCCCAATCCCTTGGGGTTTAGAAAGCTTCACTGAGGATGAGTTCCCGTTTCCCAAGCCTCGGCCCGTCTGCTCCTCGCTTTGCCGGGTGGGAAGGGACTCGGCAGCTGATCGGCCAGCAGAGGCGTCTTTTCTGGTCTCTCCTCGCTAAGTCTGGTCTAACGAGCATCTGTGCACGCTGCAGGTCACCGCGTCTGCAGCGGGAGTGTGTGTGTGTGTGTGTGTGTGTGTGTGTGTGCGCGCGCGCGCGCGCCAGCCCCACCCGGGACAGCCAGCCTTCGCTCTCCCTCAGGGGCCTCATGCACTGATGTCCACCCCCAGGATGGCACAGGGCACGCCCGCCCAGTGCGACTTCCTGGAACATCCGTTCCAAACAGCTGAAGTTGGAGAGTGGTTCCCCGTGGTGGGTAAAACCCACACTCTGACGGCGGGGAGAGTGGTCTGGGTCCAAGGAGACCTTGCTTTTTGTCAGAGAAGGGGGCTGGGATGCGGGCGCCCCCAGTGGGGTTTGGGGGGCCTCACGTAGGAAGCACTACACCTGCTCATCTGTCACGATAACTTTTCAAACATTTCCCGCTCTCCTTCCTTCCCAAGCAGGTGTCACCCCTGGACCTGGCGACTGACAAGTCCCAGCAATTTATCACGAGTCCTGCGACCCCCAGAGCAACCCACCAGCGACGGAGGAAATCGACAGTCAGCACCTGGCTCTCCCCACAGTGTGTGATTTCATCAACTTCCCAACAGCATCTGGTCCCCACGTCGATGCCCGCGTTCATCCACTCACCCCACTCAGAAGGCCCGTGTGGGTCTCAAGGACATCACCACTGCGAGTGACATCCTTACTGGGGTACACAGCACCCCTTTACCGTAGTCCCTGTCTTATAACTACACATGTTAATTTTGTATGTTAATCTGTTTGTATGTACAGACACACACATACACATACATGCCTGTTTGTATGTGTGCTCACGAAGGTGATGGGCCCTGGCTGGCTGGTTTGGTGCGTGTCTGCCGATCAAGGCATTGCTGTTTTGCTTGTTTTGTTTGTTTCTCCAACCTGCGCCCATCCCGATGCCCCCTTGCCCCTCCCCCTGTCACAAAGTATCTGGCTAAGAGCCGAGTGGGGGCCCAGCGCCAGCCCCCCTCAAGGAGGCCTGAGGTCTGGCGGGACAGGCAGGCAGGGATGTGTGTCGTCCGTCCGGGTTCCGTACGAGGACAACTGTTCGTCCTTGAAACTCTGCAGAAACCAGGAGAAAGGGGTGCTCCCTCTGCCTGGGGACCCCGGAAGGCCGAGGAGGACCGAGACGGGCAAACACGAGGCTGCCCATGGGGGACCCACCAGGTTGAGACCAGCAAAGCCCCCCTCACAGTGTTCACGTTCTCGCACGGGGCATAGAAAACAGACCTAGAAACAAACTCAGAAAATTAAAGAAAAAAGTTTCTATCCGAACGAAAGGAAGTCGGGGTCGCGAAGAGACCCCGGGCCCGACGCTCAAAGAGGGAACGACCCACGAGAAAGGGGGGTGCATATGCCGTGGAATACCGCTCAGCCCGAGGGGGAAATCCTGCCGTCTGCACCGTCACGCACGAACCCAGCGACATCATCGTGCTGCGAGAGCCGCTTAGACCCAGAGAGACAGACACTGCTCGACGTCACCGAAACGGTTGATGTCGTCAGCCGTAACCGACACAGGGACCTGCTGACATGCTCAGAGCTGGGGTGAGCCCGGGCCACAGCTCCCCTTCCCAGACAACAGGAAAAGCTCGGGTGGCCCACCACCCCCCACCCTGCCAGGGCGCCTCACCTTCCACCAGGCACGCTCCGCTCTGCCCTTCCTGCCCTGCCCTGCCGCGGGGGGCAATGCAACTGCCCGCCCTGGCACCCCGTATCCCAGTCACCTCCTGGTAGGTGGCCAGGCACAGGACCCCAGAAACCTCTGCAGGCAGCACCCCAGAGAGCTGGGCTTGGGGAGGGGACAGAGGAAGCTGAGGTCCGCCAGCCAGGTGGGCGTGTCCAAGGCTCCCTGAGTTGGCGTGGGGTCCCAGAGCCCATCCCCGGGGGAGTCACCTGAGCATGCTGTCGCTCCGAGAGGGAAGTGGAGGGATCGTTTGCAGCCCGCCACACTCCAGTGATTGGATTTTTCTAACTCGCAGCTGTGTTTCGTCTGATCGATGAGCGTGAACGGATCTTTGCGAGGAGATAAAAGGGAAAGGTCTCGGGGCAGCGGGCTGCTCTGGCTCGTTCTCTGGGGGCCAGCGGGGAGGCGCAGCGGCTTGCTCATTTGTTTGGTCTGCGAGGCCCCAGTGGAAGGCTGAGGCTGGCGGAGGGCGAGCCCCTGCGCCCCGGACCTCCACCGCCCCAGCCTCGAAGGCTGTTTGCCTGCCGGCGGGGGAGCTGGAATATGTGCCCCCAATCCAGAAGAGGCTGTGAGGCCCGGACGTCGGATTGCTGACCTCTTTCTGGTTTCTGTCCCCTCCATGTCCCCAGGGAGCTGGGGCGCTGGAGGAGGCCTTGGGATAAAAGCGGTGCAAACACGGGCATTGGGTCTGGCAGCTGAGAGGCCAGGGGAGCCCCAGGGAGCAAGGTGGGGGCCCGGGGCTTCAGGCGAGAGAGGGAGGCGGATTCTAACAGCTGCCTCTCGGGCCTGACGCTGAGCGCCTCGAATCCGGGCCCTACACTGGAGGGCGCGCCCTGCCCCTGCTCCGTCCACCCTCCTTGTACGGCCAACTCCTATTGGTTCTTCAGTGCCCATCTCAGATACCCTTCCCCCGAGACCCCAGCTAGGACCCAGCAGGTCTGGGACCCAGCAGGTCACTCCTCTCAGGCTGGAATGGGCACTTACTATTATTTTTTGATTATTTAATTAAGATGTTGAACTGTGTCCCCTGTGGATGGATGTGACCTTATTTAAAAATAGAGTTTCTGTAGATGTCACCAAGGGAAGATGAGGTCACTAGGGTAGGCCCTGGTCAGGGCTGGTGTCCTCGTGAGAAGACACAGAAAGCAGACCGTCACTGATGACCCAGACACACACGGCGGGAGGCCACGAGCCGGTGGAGGCAGGACAGGAGAGATGCACCCATAATCCCAGGAGCACCCAGGCGGCCGGCAGCCACCAGAAGCTGGGACCGGTTGTCCCTCGAAGTCCCCGAAGGAAGCAGTCCGGCGGACACCTTGACCTGAGACTTCTGGCCCAGGACCTGAGCATAAATCTGTCGCTGTGGCCCCCCACCCCGTGCTCTCTGTCAGCCTCGCACGCCTGTCTTCTTCCCGGTGGCCAGTGCGGGGCAGAGCTGGGTGTCCAGGCCCTGGGACAAGAGGGAAGGCCCTCCCTCGATGACCCGGCCAAGTGTGGTAACGCCTCCTGCCTCCACGGGTGGCTATGACACAGACGAGGACACTGAGATGCAGAGGCTGTGAACCTGAGTCGGGGCAGCTGTCCTGCGGGAACCCGGCAATGCCGTGGCCACCTCGGGCCACAGCCCCCCCCCCCCCCCGCCTCTCCTCGCCTCCCTCCCCCTCCTGTCCTTCCTTCTGCTTCATGGTCCCTTTCCTGCCCTCTTTCTCTGTCCCCTTGACGCTGGGAGGGTGTCAATCACCCTCTGGTCTTTGTTCCCCGTGGTCCAGGTGCCCAATGCTCTGGGCTCCCCACTGGCTGCCCAGTGGCTGGGCCTGTCTCTGCCTCCCGCACCTTAACCCTAGGTCAGGGTTAGGGTTGGTTAGGTCAGGGTTAGGGTTAGGGTCAGGGTAGGGTTGGTTAGGGTTAGGGTTAGGTCAGGGTTAGGGTTAGGGTCAGGGTTAGGGTTAGGGTCAGGGTTAGGGTTGGTCAGGGTTAGGGTTAGGGTCAGGTTAGGGTTGGTCAGGGTTAGGGTTAGGGTCAGGTTAGGGTTTGGCTTAGGGTTAGTTTTGGGGTAGGCTTTGGCCAGAGCCAGGCAAGGAAGCAAAATATTCACCCCAGATGTGTGCTTTGCTCAGTCAGGAAGGACGGGGACTGCGTGAGCTACCCCTTCACTGGGGACACATTGAACTGGGCTCCATTCACGCTGAGTCTTGTGGCCTCATCAGTGTTGAGTGGGGGACACGTGGGTGAACTCTGAAGGTCAGCTGCCTGGGGCAAAGCCACTGTCCTTCCCACAGGTGAGCTCCGGGCTGCTGTTGAGCTGTGAGTGCCTGAGGACAGAGGTGGCTGCAGGATCAGTGCTTTGCTCCATTAATGCGTGGGGCACAGCAGCATGGTCCCTGCGGAGAGCAGCAGAGGGCTGATGACTGCTTCCCAGTGGTCTTGAGCACATGACTGGATGGGGGGCCCAGGGGTGTTGCAGGCTCAAGGCGGGCAGACCCCGGGGGCAGGGGTTCTGCAGTTCCCATAGCCAGCGTGGCCCAGTGTTCAGGGCTGTCGGTTTTCACCTCGACGCGCAACGCCCAGCACAGAGCATGTGCCCTTTCAGAGTGCACACATTTGGCGGCGTTCGGCTCATCCACGGTGCTGGGCAACCACTACCTCTGTCTAGGTCCAGAACATTCTCCTCTCCCTGAAAGGAGACCGCGGGCCCAATGAACACACCAAGGCTTTCATTCATTTAGGGCTTCAGGCCACGAGGGAGGGGGGTGCTCACTCCGTGCTGGGCAGGGGCAATCAGGTGAGGGTGGAACGGGGCTCTAACCACTGCGGGCACTGCCCCGCCTTCGTCCCTCCCCTCTAGGACCATGGAAGGCAGGACGCTCTGGGTTTGGGTGGGAGCCTAGGGGATAAGACCGCCCCTGGCACTCAAAGGTGTTGCTATAAACTCCCATCCCTGTCTCTGAACCCATGAACCCATCTGCCAGTCCCGCCAGCGTGCTGTCTGCTTAGCGCGCTTCTGAAATATTGTCCCCTGCGTCCCCGGCCCCCCAACCCCCCTTGTTTTGCTGGGGCTGTGCTTCTTCAGAGAGCCAGAGCAATTTGTTACCATAACAACCCTGTCTCCCACTCCAGAAGGTTTAAATACCAGCCTCCCTCAGCCCCGTACTTCTCAGGGGACTCTGCAAAGTGGCTTTGGCGAGGGAGGAGGAGGGCCCTGTCTTTCTGGTCCCCAGGAGCCGCCTGCCCCCAGCCC
The DNA here is from genome assembly GCA_030848825.1 of Tadarida brasiliensis. Taxonomy (NCBI): domain Eukaryota; kingdom Metazoa; phylum Chordata; class Mammalia; order Chiroptera; family Molossidae; genus Tadarida; species Tadarida brasiliensis. The sequence continues at coordinate 2,630,771 of CM061264.1, read as the reverse complement.
GGTCTGGAGCCTCTCGGCCCGGGCTCACCTTGGATGTCTGTGTCTCATGTCTAGCTTAGTGGTGTTCCGTCATAGAGTAATGAAATAAATCGTGCAGGAGTGGAAAGAGAATAGAGTTCATTCCCATGGGAAACGCCGAGGCCCCAAGGGAGAGCCCCGTGTCTGAGTCGGGCAGCGGAGACACTCAACCCGGTGTCAGTCCAGGGCCAGCGCTCTCTGTCACCTGCCCGGACCCCAGGGTAGACCCTCGGGGGCTGGGACAGGACCTGGCCCTCTTCCCTGTCCGCCGGAGACACGCCTGCCACCTCGGCCCCTCCTGAATGTCTGACCCACAAAATTGCGACAAAATAATCTAGCTGCTGGAGCCTCTAGTTTCAGGGTCTGCGACCCACAAAGAGGAGCCCAGACCCCACGTGTGCAGGGGACTCGGGAAAACTAAAGGGAAATCCCAAACGCACGGTGACGAACAGCAGCTCCGGGTTACCCCCCCCCATCCTTTTCCCCATAAACGTCATGACTCCAGGGAGCACAATCAACACGGTGCAAAGTAACAACATCAGAAACCAGCTTCCTTTTTGCTTTTGACATTTTATTGGGATGGAGATTGGAAGGAGATGGGGGGTCTGAGGGGATGTTGAGGTCCCCTCATGGGTGCGTGCTCCAGAGGCAGCCTTTCCGCTCTCCCCTTGACATCGAGGGAGGACCCCAGGAGGTTGTTCCTTCCTAACTGAGTCACGCAATAGCCGTGATGCACCTGTCCCCAAGGCCAGTGTCGCAGCGACGGGTCTCATGTCGGGAACCCCAGAACTCAGCCCCTAAGAAACACACTCCTAGCCATGGTTGGCGCCCAGCCAGGACACCCCACTTCTGCCCCTCATCAAGTGTGGGCGTTTTCTTCATGGTCTCCAGAACCCAAAGGACATGGTCTACTCAGTCACATGGCACCTCCAGGAACCAATGGGAGCTGACTTCTTGGTCACATGGCACCTCCAGGAACCAATGGGAACTGACTCAGTCACATGGCACCTCCAGGAACCAATGGAAGCTGACTTCTTGGTCACATGGCACCTCCAGGAACCAATGGGAACTGACTCAGTCACATGGCACCTCCAGGAACCAATGGAAGCTGACTTCTTGGTCACATGGCACCTCCAGGAACCAATGGGAGCTGACTTCTTGGTCACATGGCACCTCCAGGAACCAATGGAAGCTGACTTCTTGGTCACATGGCACCTCCAGGAACCAATGGGAGCTGACTTCTTGGTCACATGGCACCTCCAGGAACCAATGGGAGCTGACTTCTTGGTCACATGGCACCTCCAGGAACCAATGGAAGCTGACTCTGTCACATGGCAGCTTCAGAAACCAATGGGAGCTGACTTCTTGGTCACATGGCACCTCCAGGAACCAATGGGAACTGACCCCAGTCACATGGCACCTCCAGGAACCAATGGAAGCTGACTTAGTCACATGGCACCTCCAGGAACCAATGGGAGCCGACTGCTCGGTCACAGGCACCTGCAGGAACACTGACAGGCTTATTCTAGAGCAGCCTGGTGCAAGAGGTCAAGCTGTCAGGTCCTGCCCGGCATTCTCGGTGGGTGCAGAGATAACCTTGTGGCACCATGTACCCAGCGGGCAGCCCCTGTCCCACCAGCATGACTCGGCGTCTCGTGGGGACTGGGCACACTGCTCCTGACTGCCGGGGATGGGCTGCACCCCCCAGGCTGGCTCTCTGCTCATCCTTGGCATTTCTGCCCTGTTGTCCTTTGAACGTCAGGCTCCTCGGACAGTCTCCCAGCCCACGCGGTGTGCCCAGCACAGAGAGCGTGACTGCTGGCTGGTCTGGTGCTCCAGTCTCTCCGACAGCTGCCTAAGGACATTCGAACCGAACCTGCTTGGGTTCAGCCCCCTGAGCAACGTCCACCGCGGCCCCACGTGTGCGTGTGTTGGGTCATTCGTCCGGCCAGATCTGTGGTGCATTCCCAGCGGGGGTCTCACAAAGCTCAGCTGTGGGTTCAGTGATAAAGGAGAGTGGAGACCCTTCTTCCGTGGGACTTAATCCTGGGACGGGGGACAGTAGACCCGTAAGTCATGCCCAGCAGCCTAGCTGTCCATACGAGAAGTGACGAGGAGCAGAAGCGGCGGAGGGTTCCCCTGAGCCCCCTGCGCAGAGACACGCCTCCGCCCCACCCTGACCCACGCCACTGTCACTGGGCCTCTGCCCAGGAGCTCAGGCTCCTGGGACGGAACCCCATAACCTGGGGGCTTGAAACAGCAGGCCTCAGTTTCTCACCGTCCCGGAGGCTGGAAGGCCAGATCCAGGAGCCGCAGACTGGTGTCCGCGAGGACCCTTCCAGGCCGGGACAGTGTCGGGGTTTCCCAGGGGAGCCTGCCGCCTGGTATCGGCTAACGGACTTCCAGTTCTGATTGATCAGCCAGCAGCATCACTGGTCACAATCAAAGCCGGCCGGGAGTGCTTCCTAGAGAGACGCCAGCCTCTGTGTAGTCACCACACGAGTTCACGTCACGCTCCCGGCGTGCTGGGTGGGACGTTCCGTCTCAACCCCCTCGTGCTGAAGGGGGACAGAGGCATGGAGAGGTCAGGGTCCTTGTCACAGTGTTCGAGTTGGGGATCGGGGCCAGTGTCCCTGCTCTTCACTCGGGCACTGAAATGCCTTTGCAGAACGCTAGAAAGTCCTGGAGGCCCAGCAGACGTTGCACCTGGGCGCTGTGCGCGCCGGGGTCCTGATGACCTCGCTGAGCCTCGAACCCAGCGGGGCCTGGGCTGGTCTTACACGTGAGCCGGTGCGTGGACTTTTCTGCTTCAGCACCGTTGACCTGGACTTTCCCTCCCCTCGCAGAGTCCGGGTCACGGCCACTGGGCTCTGGTCTGGAGGGGCATGTGGCCTTGGCTGCCGCGTGGCCCCTGGTCCTCAGACGGAGATGGAGTCGGCGGACAGCGGGTGGAGAACCTGCGTCGCCATGGGACGCTTATCAACACGGGTGGGGGGGGGGGCGCCTGTGCTCCCAGTGAGATCACCTTTCTCCCCACGGAGAACCTGGGGTCCGACCTAAGCCCAAAACGAACCCTCAAAAAGCTGCCTGTCCTTATCCCGTGATTTTTAACCTCGTCGACCATCTCACCACCTTGAAGTGAGTGTTGAAATCACGAGCATAATTAGGTCGTGTCTTCCAGCCAGAGGGCCCTGGGGCTCGGCCGTGAGATATCAGTGGGTGGACCGTCCTTTCGACTCCCTACAAAGACTCGGACCCCAAGCCCCTTGTATCCCCACATGTCAGGGGCTCTGCTGGTCCCACGTTCGCTTCCATGAACAGTCAGTTCTCTGCGGACTAAGACTGGGGCGTCTTTCCTCTCTTAGTACACGCAGCGGATTCTCTATGCCCAGTTTCGAGCAGGCTCAGTTTCCAAGCCATCTCCGGTGACTTCCCTCTGGGTGAGTCATTCGGCTTCTTGGTCTCAGGCCACCTCTTGGAAAGAGACGCGAATGACCCCCCACCCCCACTTCAGTGGGGAGTGATGGAATCGATCCACGTTCGCAAAGGGTTGGCCATCCTGCAGTGTCTCTGATCTCGGAGGAGGAGAGGGTGTGCGTGATGGTGGGAGCCCGGACTCAGGAGGAAAGAGGGAAGACAGCCCTCTGCCTGTCAGTGGCCATGCTCAGCCGCCACGACGCGTAACAACGCCCTCGTGAGTTTCTCCAAGTCCAGCGCACGCCTGCCAGCGCCGTCCCTCTGACGAGGCCGTCCACGGTGAATGTTCAGGAAACTGCACACAGAGGTCGGAGTTAGAAGCATTCCTCGTCCCCCAGACAGCTGGCTGTCGTTGGAGGCCCTGTGTCGTGGTCACTGGCACGGCGGGCACTGACCTGCTCCCCTCCCTGCCGGCCACCCAGACCGCGCGGACGCCTTCCGGTCTAAGGCCGAGGGCGCAGTGATCACTCAGGGACTTTTCCAGCAGAGGAGACAGCGTCGGTTAGGGACTAAAGTGTGTGCCCCCAAATTCTTATGTTGAAGTCCTAACCCCCAGTACACCACCATGTGGCCGTATTTGGAGAGAGGTAATTAAGGTAAAGTGAGGTCACTGGGGCGGCCCTAATACAGTGTGACTAGTGTTCTTATAAGAAAATATCAGGACACAGACACACACAGAGGGACGACCACGTGAGGACAGAGGGAGGAGACAGCCGTCTACACGGCAAGGAGCGGCCTCGGGAGGAACCCACCGCCCACAGCCGGGTCTCAGACCGCCAGCCGCCGGCGCCGGGAGGGGCGGCTTTCCGTCATTTCAGCTGCCTGCCTGTGGTCCTTGCGACGGCGGCTCACGGGGCCGTAGCCAAGTTCCCCTGTGACCAGTGGTCAGGAGGGAGCGTCGGAGCAGAGGCCCAGCGCACGGCTGCGAACAGTGTCTCAAACGCCGGATGTCTGTCCTCTGGGGTCACGCAATTCTATTTGGGGAAGTAATTTGGGGTAAAAACTGACATGGATGTGCATTTCATTCAGAAAGAACTGTTTTTCTCTTCTAAGTTATTTCATGTGACTCCTTGCTTCAAGCCTCCAGGGTGTGGGGTGTCAGGGAACTGACCCACACTCCGCTCTCCACGCTGCTCCCGAGGGGACGCCGGGCAGGTCTCCTTCACACCTCTCCACCTTCCTCGCGTCCTCTGGGACACCAGGGACCAGCCATCTGAGTCATATGTTTTAGACCAGATCTGGGCACGAGGTCTTTGCCGCTCCTTTAATCAAGAGTTGGGGTTTTTTCTCCCCTCGGTCCTGGGGGTGGGGTGACTCTCACCCCCTCCTTTGACCCAATAGAATGCAGCAGAAATGACATGTGTAAGTTTGGGATGGATATTAGTCAGGGGTCTCCATGGAAACTGAACCACTAGGAGAGAGATGAGAGATAGGTGGATGGATGGATGGATGGATGGATAGATGATAGATAGGTAGACAGATGATAGATAGATTACAGATAAATAGATGGATGATAGATAAAGATAGATAGGTAGATGGGTAGATAGATAATAGATAGATAGATAGATAGATAGATAGATAGATAGATAGATAGAGATAGATAGATAGATAATAGATAAATAGATAGATGATAGATAAATAGATGATAGATAGATATAGATAGAGAGATGATAGGTAGATCTATAGATAGAAAATAGATAAATAGATAGATAGATGAATAGATGGATAGATGGATAGATGGACAGAAGAACAGATGGATAGATGGACAGATGGACAGACATTTATATGAGGAGCTGGTTCACACTATTATCGAGGCTGAGCAGTCCCAAGGTCTGCCATCTGCAGGCTGGAGACCCAGGACAGCCCGTGAGGGTCCTAATTCAAAAGCCCGAGAACCACAGAGCCGATGGGCCAGCCCGGTTCTGGAAGCCGGAGGACCGGGAGAACCAGGGCGCAAGTCTGGCCTGAGCTCCCGGCCTGAGGAGCCGTGGTGCCGTGGCGGAGCTCCGGCCCAGCAGCGCCATCCTCAGGCAGAGGGAGCCGGCCTCCCTTCCTCTGCCTGTTTGTGTGGCTCAGCCCTCAAGGGGCCGGAGGAGGCCCGCGACCCTGGGGGGCCCTCTGCTGTCCTCACGGGAAACCCCGACAGGCACGCCCAAACCAAGGCCTTGCCCGCTGCTCTGACACTCCGCGACCCGGTCACGTTGCGTCTAAAAGGAACCATCCTGACCTTGCAGCTTTACCTTCACCCCGAGACGCTTCCTGACCTCATCGCTCCGGGAAGGAGCCTGGACGAAAGGCCACTTGGGGTGTCCCGGCTGAGCCCGGCCCCCGCTGAGCCCCGAGCTGGGCCACCCAGCCGCCCGCTGGGCTCGGACAGCCGTGAGGACGCGACCCCTGTGTTTGCAGGTGCCAGTTTTGGGCGATTTGGTGGAACTTGAGTCTGCTTTTCCTCGTCTCTGAAGAAAGCAAGCCAGTCTGAATGTGAGGAAAAATGGACTTTCAGGATTTAAGAAAACAATCTAGTTATATAATTCTTTCCAACTAATAAAACAAAGATGTTGTTCAATAAAATTGCTAGGGGACAGGGGGCCCCGAAGCCATCATTTGAAATAATTTGTAACATTATGTGAATTGTGTGCAAACAATGCCTCCCAACCACGGGCAGAGAGCTGGTTCTCTCAACAATTCAAACGACGCCCTGAAAGCCTCTGCCACGGGATTGCTTAGCAAAATACTGCACGACTCGTTCCGGGGAACTCCATCAGCCATAAATTACGCCGTCACGAATTCTGCGCCTGAGGACCTGAGTCAGGGATGTTTTCCTGGCTTTGACCCTGAACACAGCGTCCTTGTCTCCTTCCTGTCCCCTTTGGGGGCCTTGAGCAGTCTGTTCAGTTAGCATATTTCCCGATATGGAGGGCTCACAGCAGAACCTAAACTTGTCACAGCACAAACCAGAAATGTGTGCAGTGCTTCCCTAAAGACCCTCTCTGGGCACAGCATTCCACTGTGTGTGTCTGTGTGTGCACATCTGTGTGCTGCAAGCGTGTGTGAGTGTGTGTGTGTGTGTCTATGTGCATGTGTGTCTATGTGCAGGTATGTGTGTGCACGTGTGTATCCGTGTGTCTGCATGCTGTGTACCTGTGTGTATGTGTGTTTGTGTGTATATGTGTGTATGCATGTATGAATTGTGTATCTGTGTGTTTGTGTGCTGTGTACCTATGTGTATGTGTATGCATGTGTGCATGCATGTGTGCATGCATGTATGAATTGTGTGTCTCTGTTTGTGTGCTGTGTGCGTGTGTGTGTGTATGCATGCATAAATTGTGTATCTCTGTGGGTTTGTGTGCTGTGTGCATGTATGTATATGTGTGTATGCATGTATGAATTGTGTATCTGTGTGTCTGTGTGCTGTGTACCTGTGTGTATGTGTGTGCATGTGTGTATATATGTATATGCATGCATGGATTGTGTGTCTGTGTGTGTCTGAAAGCGTGTATGTGGGTGTCTATGTGTTTGTGTGGCTCTGATTATGTGTGTGAGTATGTGCATATTTGGGTATGTCTGTGTGCATGCATGTATCTGTGTGTTTGTGTGTCTGTGTGTGTGTGCCTGTGCATGTGTGTATCTGTGTGTGTGTGTGTGTGTGTACTCACACTTTAAACGGGCCTGAGCTCTGTCCCACTGGGAAGTGACTGAGTCCTATGTGAGGTGAAGCATTCCGGGGCCACACTAATGTCCTAACCAGCCGTGTGCCTGGGTCCCCCTTGTTTCACTTCAGGAGTGCAGCTGGCTGGGGTGGGGTGGGTGGAGGTGACTGAAAGGGAAGCGTCCCCCCCAGCCATGGAAACATCCAGACCAACACCTTCAGTGTAGCCACAGGCCCGTGACCCTGGAGACGGCCCACAGCCGCCGGGGAGCTCCCGACGCCAGGAGACCTTCCGGAAAGTACACAGCGCCCGTGTGTACCTGCGGAACCAGATGAAAGAGACATGGCACAGAACCGAGGACAGAAGCATCCTGCTCCTCAGGTGGCCGCTCGGGACGCGCGTGGCGTGGGCGGCCGTCCCTGGCTCTGATTAGCCCGCAAGGTTATCTTATGTGTGGCTGAATGGCAACAGCCCCGCCGTCCCTCCCAGGGAGAATGATCACAGAGAGATTTAATTAAATTTCACATTTAATTTTCTTCTTTTATTTTCACTGTCTCTTTTTGCTCAAAACACGCTATTCTCAGGGAGCTGAAAAGTTGCTCGAGAGAGCAGAATGGGAGAGAAATGGGGGCTTTATGGGTTTTCTCTGAAAGACCCAAATCTCCCCATCTTCACTCAGCTCACTACCTGCGTGCGATTCGGGGTGGTGCTGTCTGAGCGGGACCGGGCAGCCCGGCTGTGGACGGAGCTGCAAAGGGCTTTGAGCCCGCCCTGGGACGGGACCAAGGGCTCGGGAAGCGGAGAAGCGGGGGTCCGCCCAGGCCCAAAGCCCGCCTGCCTCCCTGCTCTGCATCTGGGTTCCCCCAAAACGAGTGCCGCGCGGGGGATGCCTGCAATTCCCAAAATATGTGGTCAGTGTCAATGACGCCGTGGATGAAACCACCCACAGGGAACATCCAAGCAGAATGTGGTTCTTTGGTGAGGCTGGTTCTTATCAGGGGGCATGTAGGGGATGGCACGAGGGCTGCTTCCTCTGTGCACTGAGGCCAGCGACTGTCGCCCATCCCAGCCTGGGGTGGAAACGCCCCGTTCGCTCTGCAGGGGACTGGGTGGGCGGATGAGGCTCCCTCCGAGCTGGGGCACAGCAAACTGGCCAGCGGGGTCGTCGGAACACACCCTCCTGGGCGGCCACGTTGGGAACACCTGTTCAGGGCACAGGGCGGCTGAGGGCGTCCCCGCCCAGTCGGGGCAGGCGCCCTCCCAAACCAGGGAACGCTCTGTGGGGCTCCTCTTTAAGGGGAAGAAACCCCTTTCTTCCATTGCACGCTGCCGGTCCATGTGTATTACCCGTCGGCCTCGTGTAGTCATTAGCGTGGACCCTCCCCGGAGGACAGCTCCCGAGGACCCAGCATGGCTGCATGGGCACTGAACCCAAGTACAGGCACAGCCCAGTGTGACGGCCGGTGCTGGGACAGCCCCACTCCCGCCGGCCGCCCCCTCCGGACACCAGGGGCGGTTTTCTGGCCAGCAGTCCCGCTGAGCTGAGGGGGTGCAGCTACGCGAGCTCTTCCTCCCGCAGGCCGGCAAAGCCGAGCTGACTCATGTTTCCCAAAAGGTAAGTTGAAGTCCTAACCCCTGGTGCCCGTGAGCGTGGCCTGATTTGGAGGTAGGGTCTCTGCTGATGGAATCGGGTTAAGACGAGGTCCTCCTGGGTTGGGGTGAGCCCCATTTCAAGCAGATGTCCTCGTAAGAAGGGACGCACAGAGGACGACGGCCACGTGAGGATGGAGGTGGAAACGGGAATGACGGATCTATAAGCCAAGGGGCGCCCGGGAACCTGGAGCCCTCGGAAGCTGGACGAGGCGGGGAGGACCGGCCCCGGGCGCTGGGGGAGGGAGCACCCCCCGCCCACACCTTGGCTTTGGCGTTCCGGACTCCAGACTGTGAGAGAATGCAGCCCTGTGTTTTAGCCGCTCCCCGCCCCCCAGTTCATGGCATTTGTTACTGCAGCACTTCACCGGAGTCCCCGGTCCTTCTGTGTCCTCGCTGGGCCAGTCCCCTTGCGCTGTCCAAACAAGGACCGCAGACGGGACAGCTTCAACAAGGCATTGATCCTCTCGCCGTCCTGGAGGCTGGGGGTCGGGATCCAGCTGTGGGCACGTGGGCTCCTCAGGCCTCTCTCCGTGGCGTGGAGACGCTCTCTACCCCCTGTGTCCACACACGGTCGTCCCTCTGTGTGTGTCTATGTCCCAATCTCCTCTTCTTAGAAAGACATCAGTCTTATTGGATCAGGGACCCCCAGTGACCTCGTTTTACCTTAATCACCTCCTAAAGGCTCTGTCTCCTAATACAGTCCCGTCCTGAGGTCCTGCGGGTCAGGGCCTTTCCTCCCGTGGGTCAGAATGTCGTGTACTCAGGAAAAGCTCCGACTCCCCGAGACACGCCTCTCTCCTCCTGCCAAGGCTGGCAGGCTGCAGAGATTGAATAGAGGACAATGGGCCGGAGGCGCTAGCTCTGTCACAGGAAAACGTTTGTCACTTTGGTCTGAGTCATCCGCACTTGGCCCTGGTGCCGCTAAGGATCCTAGCTCAGCAGGTGCAGCCGGCACAGGCCGAGATCTAAGACTTCCGGTCCCGGGAGGGACCTGAACCTGGCCAGCCTGCTGCAGCCTCTGGGGAAGGACCTGGGGGGAATCCGAGGGCCCTCGGCCCCCCCATCCTTCCCGGGATGGGACGGCTGTGGGTGAGCCGGCGGGCAGGAAGGGCTGCTCCGGCGGGCCATCAAGGAGACCGCCGTGGAAGGCTGCCCGGGACCTGGCCCTCCTGTCCCTGCTCTCCGACAGGGAGTGGGGCTGCATGCCGGCTCTGCTGACTGCCCAGCCGGCCAAGGCGGGACCCGGGCACGCCGCTCCTCTTCCCTCTCGGGCCCCCTCTGCCCGTTAACGGGCCACTTCCCCTGCTGCCTCCTGTGGGACAGCCCCAGATAAAGCGGGTTAGGGCAAGTCGGGAGAGGAAGCGGGCACAGGGCGGACCTCGCTGAGTGGCGTGGCAGGCGGGACCAGATCACACCTGCTTTGTCCTCCAGCCTTGTCCTGGGAAATGCTTGTTTCCGGGACAGAGCTCTGTGTGTGTGTGTGGGGGGGTGGGCAGCAGCAGAGACCACTGTCCCTGATTTCCCAAACCCGCAAGCTCACCGTGACTCACCCGCCGCTAAGACCACGGTGTAGACGGTGGGTGTGAACTATCTCAGTTGTGAGCAGTGGGAAGAAAGTCACTGTCCCCGCACTGAGTGCAGGAAAAGAAACAGAGAAGCCGAGGCTGACAGGGACATCTTGCTCAGCTGCTGACCAGGCAGGGTCGGCAGCATCAGCTCTCTGGATGACAGACCCCAGCCGTGCACGTCCTGGGGACCTCCGGAGGGAGAGGCAGCGGGTCCACTCCTGCGGATGCACCGGGAGGGACCAAGGGGCTCCCGCAGAAACCCGTGCGTGACGTCACAGCCCTGGCTGGGTGCTGACGGGGAGCGGGGTCTCCCCACTCCTCCTTGGAAACAGCTGCACTGCATTCCTCTCTCCCGGTCTTCTGGTGAGGACGGCGGGGTCAGGAAGGTGCATCTCTCCCCACATCTGATTTACGGACCTCACAGGCCAGCGCTCTTCCAGCCAGGACACCCCAGTTGTCCCAGCTCCGCCGGCAGCCACTGCCCAGTCCCCACACCTCGGGGCTGCATTTGGCTTTGCACATTTTCTGGGGAGAACTTCTCAATTTGGCTTTGAAAGTATTATTATTATTATTATTATTATTATTATTTTATCCTCACTCGAGGACATTTTTACATTCATCTTCAGATAGAGCAGGAGGGAGAGAAGGAGGAAGAGAGAGAGAGAAACATTGATGTGAGAGAGACATATCGAGTGGTCACCACCCACACGACCCCATCCAGGGCCGGGGACAAACTGCAACCGAGGTACGTGCCCTTAGCGGGAACCTAACCCGGGTCTCTCTGGACCGCAGGCCGACATTCTCACCGCTGAGCCAAACAGGCCAGGGCTGAAAGTATTATTAATATTGATTTTACCATTTTCTTTGTACAGTTGGGAGCCATTCGGTGTGTTTTTTCCCAGGTCTCACATGATTTTGCACGTCCCGCGGCAGGTCCGTGGGCCTGGCTGCAGCCCTGCGCCCTGCCTCCCGCTCACAGCCTCCGCCACACCCTCCTCTCGCCCTCCTGCAGGCCGGGACTCGGCCTTGGCGCTGGGCAGCAGAACGTCCTGGCACCTGTCCCTGCCCTCCGGAACGTTCTGCCCTTCCTGGGAACACACTTGCCAAAGCCTGGTCTCCGCCCACGCGACCTCCGAGCCGCCCCTCGCGGCCGGGCCTGCAGCGCCTTCCCCTTCCCTGCTCAGTCAGCTCACCTCTGAGCCTGGACTTCACGCGGACGGAGGACTCCTATCCGCGGGCGCGAGGGATGACTCCTGCCCCTCCGCCATCTCTCAGATTGTTCCTTAACCGCCCCTGTCCTCAGTTTCATTTCTCTGAAGCATTCAATTACATTAAGCTGCTAACGCTGGCACATTTTAATTCTCCCGTTTTACTCCGGGTAATAAATACTGACAGGGCCACAGGTGACCTCCTCCCTGCGCCTTCTCCCCCCGGCCCCTCGTGTCTCGGCATCTTGTTCCCTGAGGGTGTCTGAGTGCCCTAAGGTCCTCGGACTCAGGCCAGCTGGTGGGACCTTGACCATGCACCTGGTTGATCCCTGGGCTCCGTCCCCAGCGGGCGGGAGGGATGGGAACTCAAGGGCAGCAGAACCTCTCTGGGTGGCACAGAGAGACGCACTCAGTCCTGGCTGCGGAGCTCTGCTGGGCTCCAGCTGGCAGTGCCAGCGCCCGGGCCTCTGCCCAGCCCAGCTCAGCCCGCACACTTCTCCAGTGCAGGCCAGCCCCGCGGTGCCAACCTCCAGGACTCAGCCCGGGCAGCCACAGGGGTGGGCCTGTTCTGCGGGGAGCGCCCAGCCGCGGGCCTCTGGTTCTGCGGAGAAGTCACACCTGTGAAAAGAACAGCCCCATTTATCGAATTATCCCCCTCGGTTAGGTTTTGCGCTCAACCCTTCGGCCACGTGATTTTACTTAATCATCAGAGTCCTCGGCCAGGGGTCATTAGTGCCTTTGAAGAAGAGAAAACCGGTGGTGCCTGAGGAACCCAATGTCCCCAAGTAGCTGGTGGCCCCAGAACTCAAACACAGACTTCAGGTCTTGTCCTTTTTTTCTGTCAAACCATCTGCCCCTGGTTCTCACCCCCACAGAGACCTCGCTGGTATCTCCAGAATCACTGTTCTGAAACAGCGAGAATTTGGCGACTCCTTGCACAGATGCTCCTGGAGGTGTGCCCCCCCCCCCCGATATCAGTGGGTTGGGGCATCCGTTTGAGGAAACCCCACGAGGGCAAACTTGGGGTCCGGCTGTTCGGGTTTAATCCCTGTCCCAAATCTCACTAGCTAGGGGTTCTTTGCCAAATCTCAGCATTCCATCTTTAAAAGAGGTTCAGCTGCGCTAACCAGCAGACTCCAGCTTGCCACGGCTTCCGCGAGGTAAGCGCTTGCTCGTTCCTCACCACAGGGAGGCGGCCCCGTTGCGCTGCGGCAGAAAGTCGGTCGGCGGGAAGAGACAGACTGCGCGCACTCGGAGGATTGGAAAAGGACGGTTTAATGCGCACCAGTGCTGTCCCAGCGGAGTCACCTCCAAAGGCTGAGCCCCCGGCCCGGGTTCCAGCCGCCTTTTACACATGACGAGCCTCCGCGTATGAGCCTCCGGGTATGAGCCTCCGCGTATGAGCCTCCACGTATGAGCCTCCGGGTGTGAGCCTCCGCGTGTGAGCCTCCGTGTATGAGCCTCCGGGTATGAGCCTCCACGTATGAGCCTCCGCGTATGAGCCTCCACGTATGAGCCTCCGGGTATGAGCCTCCGGGTATGGGCCTCCACGTATGAGCCTCCGGGTGTGAGCCTCCGCGTATGAGTCTCCACGTATGAGCCTCCACGTATGAGCCTCCACGTATGAGCCTCCAGGTATGAGCCTCCGCGTGTGAGCCTCCGGGTGTGAGCCTCCGCGTATGAGCCTCCGCGTGTGAGCCTCTGGGTGTGAGCCTCCACGTATGAGTCTCCACGTATGAGCCTCCGGGTATGAGCCTCCGGGTGTGAGCCTCCGCGTATGAGTCTCCACGTATGAGCCTCCGCGTGTGAGCCTCCGGGTATGAGCCTCCGGGTGTGAGCCTCTGCGTATGAGTCTCCACGTATGAGCCTCCGCGTGTGAGCCTCCGGGTGTGAGCCTCCGCGTGTGAGCCTCCGGGTGTGAGCCTCCGCGTGTGAGCCTCTGGGTGTGAGCCTCCGCGTATGAGTCTCCGCGTATGAGCCTCCGGGTAGGAGCCTCCGCGTAGGAGCCTCCGCGTATGAGTCTCCGCGTAGGAGCCTCCACGTATGAGCCTCCGGGTATGAGCCTCCGCGTAGGAGCCTCCGCTGTAGTTTAAGCGGTTGGCGGATGTACGGGAATTACAAAAGCCAAGGGCGGGGTCGCTGCACTGCCTAAGGGGCTGCCCCTGGCCTGCCTTCTCAGTTTCAGGAGCTCATTCAGGGCCCCGGTTTTTTCCTGCATCAATTATCCCCTAGGGAACTGTGCTCTTCATGGCTGAAGCTAGCCCACCATTCCCTCCTCAAGGTCCAGCTGAGGGTTAAACAAGTAGACAGCAAGTGATAGGTTTCCGCTCCTCACGTCTGGTCACTTTCTGATGGTGATCACATAGTTCAGTGGCCATGTCTAGCTGCAAGGGAGGCTGGGAATAGTCTCTGGCCCCACAGCCGTGTGCCTGTTAAACTTCAGGGTAGGCAGATCCGGTGTGTGTTTTTCCAGCCCCACAAAGCAATTCTCCAATTCTCAGTGTGTTGTAACGTGACAGCGAGATAACCAGAGACGCACGGCCGAATTGTACAGGAGCACTTTTTTTCGCCGGCAGGCTGCGGAGGGCATAGTCTCCCCTCAGATCAACAGCCCCGATTCTCCTTGCTTGTCCCACTTTTAAGACAGAAGCCCCCTCCTCCTTTTGCCCCCTCCCCTCAGGGAACCAGTACAATAGTGGGAGTGACAGAGACTACAGAAGTCAAAATTAGCATTATTCACCGACAGCACAAGTACTTGCAAATACCTGCAAATACCTATACTCAGGAAACTGCAAATGCCTCCCAATTCGTGGGGCAACTATAATCTTAGGCAAAATTCCTTTACATCTAGGGGTAATTAACCTGTTATTGGAAGAATATCAAGGAAGGTCTCTTGATGATAAAAATGGAGTCATTTAGTCGCCTTAACCAAGGGGCCTACATAAAATGGAATCTAGTTGCCTTAGCCTTGGGGCCCAGATCAAGTGGACACCAATTCTGATACTACCTAGCAGGAGAGAACATCAGATCCCATAGGTGAAGGGCTCCGTCTCACAAGACTGCCCCCACTTCAGATGCCAATCACATGTCCAGGTTGTCACCTGCATGTCTGATTGGCCTGTAAATCAGAGGACCCTGGGACACCTTCTTCAGCTTTGATTAATTTCCCAAAGCAGCTCACAGAAACATTTACTTGCATTTACCACTTGATTAAAGGAGACGATCATGAATACAGATGAGCCCTGGCTGGTGTAGCTCAGTTGGTTGGGCATCGTCCTGTGCACTGAAAGGTTGCTGGTTCAATTCCCAGTCAGGGCACATGCCTGGGCTGTGGGCTCCATCCTTGGTTGGGGGCATGCAGGAAGTGACCAATCAATGTTGCTCTCACATCGATATTTCTCTCTCTCTCCCTCTCCCTTCCTCTCTCTCTAAAAATCAATTTTAAAATCTTAAAAAAAAAAAAAGAATACAGGCGAGCAGCCAAATGGAGAGAAGTCCACAGGGCGAGGTCTGGGAGGGTCCTCAAAGCAGGAGCTTCTGTCCCCGTGGAACTGGGATGCAGCACCTTCCCGGCATGTAAATGTTTTCACCAACATGGAAGCTCTCCAAATCCCATTTTGGGGGGTCTTATATAGGTTTCATGATTGATGAGATCGTTGGCCATTGGCAATCAATTTGACCTCCAGCCCCTCTTTGTTCCCATGAGGTCCAGGGGCTAGACTGAAAGTTCCAACTCTCTGCTTAGATTTGGCTTCCCTAAGGTGATCTGAGGCTTTCAAAAAATCACCTCATTAGCATAACAAAACTTCTCTATTGCTCTCACCACTCAGGAGATTCCTAGGGTTTTAAGAGCTCTGTGCCAGAAACTGGGATGAAAGCAAATTATACATTTCTTATTATAAGTCAAATATAACAACATAGTTCTATTGTTGAAAGGAAAAGGGGGAAATGGATGCTGGGTGATAATTTTGCTGTCAAAGGCAAAAATCCTGGACCCACAGGTTTTCTGGGAAGATTAAATGAGACATGCATATAAAGCTTTGAGTACAAATGATTGACATTAGCTAAACCTCCCAGAATGGTTTTATTATAATCATCATCATCACTGCCATCACCACCATACCCATCACCATCATCACTATCATCATCATTATCATCACCATCATCACTATCATCATCATTATCATCACCATCATGATCATCACCTTCACCATCATCACCATCATCATTTTCGTTATTATCATCACCATCATCTTCACAATGACCATCATCATCACCACCATCACCATCATCACCATTATCACCATCATCATCACTATCATCACCATCACCACCATCACCATCTTCACCATCACCATCACCATCACCATCATCACCATCACCATCACCATCACCATCATCACCATCACCACCATCATCACCATCACCACCATCATCACCATTATCACCATCATCATCACTATCACCATCATCATCACTATCATCACCATATCAACATCACCTCCATCATCACCATCACCATCATCACCATCACCACCATCATCACCATCATCACCATTATCACATTCATCATCACTATCATCACCATCACCACCATCATCACTATCATCTTCACCATCATCACCATTATCACCATCATCACTATCATCACCACCACCATCATCACCATCACCAGCATCACCAGCATCACCATCACCACCATCATCATTATCATCATCACTATCATCTTCACCATTATCATTATCACCATCATCATTACCATCACCATCACCACCATCATCACCATCACCATCATCACCATCATCACCATCACCACCATCACCACCATCATCACCATCATCACCATCATCACCATCATCACCATCACCACCATCATCACCATCACCACCATCATCACCATCACCACCATCACCATCATCACCATCATCACCATCACCACCATCATCACCATCATCACCATCACCACCATCACCACCATCACCATCATCACCATCACCACCATCACAATATCACTCATCATCTCAGGTAATGCCAGTCAACCACCAGCAAAGATGATAACTTGACTTGTATTAACATTCCTGTTCCCTAGTCACTGGTGTATTCCTCTAATTGCTGTTGCCTCCCATTGCTTTTTGAATTAAGGTGCAAACCAAAGCCTAATTGATCATTACATCAGCTTCGGCAAAAGCCAGCTTAGCATACTAATTCTCGCAAGTTTTAAAAAACATCTTGATTATAAGAAACGAATAACCCTTGTAAATATGTGTCTCGTTTTAAAATGGTATATTTTTGACCCAGCAACTTCGTTCTCGAGATTTTACGCAAAGAAATGAACCATGGAGAAGCAAAGGCATTTATCCACTGAGCTGTTTCTCCCAGCAATATTTATAACCATTGAAAAATTGGAAACTAACTAAATGTTGAATAATAGAGGCATGGTCAAATAAATTATCCTACACCCAGATGATGAAATACTACGTAGCTTTTAAAAAGTGTGTTGCCGAATATTCAAATACGTGGAAAATATTCTTGATGTATTTATTAAGTGAAAAAGCAGACTTCAAAACAGTATATGAAGTTATAATCTCAGTCTGTGTGGGATAAACAGCTCTCAGGGACGAGTCTGGGCTCTGGAGACTGAGAGCTCTAAGTCCTCGCTCTGCCTCGTACCATAGGCTGGACTTTCCGCAAGTCACTTCATTTTCATGCCTCAGTTTCCTCATTTGCAAAATGTAGATCATAACAATCCTTTCCTCAGAGACATCCAGGGATAACCTTCCCTCTCCTTCAGGGCAGCAACCCTGGCAGGTGGCCCTCCAACCTCTATTTGGATGCCTCCAGGGAAGGGGCCCTCACCACCTCCTGATATTGTCCGTGACATTGATCACTCTCACCACAGATTCTACCGTCAGTGGATGGAGCCCACCTAGACACGTTCTCGAGGTCTGGATGTGTGTCCCCTCCGCTATGACCAATGAAAGGTGGTGGCCATTTGGTGGATCTGAGCAGCTGCTGCAGGGGCTCCGTTTCTTCTCTGGATCCCCAGAAAACTCATCTGACTTGTTCCTGGAGCCCTCTCTGGACTAGCCAGGGGGTGGGAAGCTGGTACTCAGCCCCCTGGCTCCCTCTGTCAGGGCTAAGGCAGACTATGGCATCGCTTATTATGGCACGGGAACTGAGCCCCAAGAGCGGGTTCCAAATGGACTGATTACCGGAATGCCAAGTGCAGTGTCCAAAGTCAAGCTGGAGGTCAAGAAATGCTCAGAGAGTCAGGCCCAGCTCCAAAGAAGCAAGCGAACTTGGGAAGTCACCACGCACAAGGTTTCAGCTCCCCTGGCTGGGAAAGGAGAGATGCGAGAAGGGTCTCACATAAGGAGGGTGGCCCTTTATTTAAACGCCATCATTCCAGCCGGTGTAGCTCAGTGGCTGAGCGTCGACCCATGCACCAAGAGGTCGCCGGTTCTATCCCCATCAGGGCATATGCCCAGGTGAAGGCTGGGAGCCAGGAGAGGCTGGGTCAGGAGAGATGGGGTCTGGCGGGGGTCCGTAGAGGGAGACAACCCACGACGTGCCCAGTGCACTACCACATCCCGCTGAGTGCCTGGCTTCAGGATTGCAGGGATCCACACGGCACAGCCCCTCCCCCAGTCCCTTCATCGTGGGGGTGGGTTTCGATGGCGTCTAGATGAATAATCGAGGGGAGCCCTGGCCCCTGGGAGGACTCAGCACTCCCTGCGGCCCTTCCTGCTCAGTCTGCCCAGCAGCTCAGGAGGTGGGCGCACCTGCCAGTGTTCAGGGGGCAGCGGCGAAGGTCACTCTCTCCGTCCTTCCGGACTGTCGTAGCAGAATGTTGTACACGGGTCTGGACCGAGGAGTCTAAGATCACATCTCTGGTACATTTGGTGTCTGGTGAGGACTCGCCTCCTGGTTCGTCGACAACTGTCTTCACATGGCAGAGAGGGTGAGGAGCGCTCTGTGGTCCCCTTTGAAAGCACCCTCAGTCCTATTCATGAGGGCACACCCTCACGATCTAATTACAAAGGTCCCATCTCTTTCTCTCTTTTTTTTTAATCCTCACCCAAGGATATTTTTGCATTTATCTTCAGAAAGAGTAGGAAGGAGAGAGAGAGACAAACATCGATGTGAAAGAGTCACATCAACCAGTTTCCTCCCGCACAACCCCAACCAGAGCCAGGGACGAACTGCAACGAGGCACGTGCCCTTGGCCGGAATCGAACCTGCATCTCTTTGGTCCACAGTCCAACACTCTAACTGATGAGCCAAACCAGCCAGGGCAAGGTGCTATCTCTTAATACCATCCTATTGGGTGTTAAGATTTCAATAAGGTCTTTGGGGGCCATGGAGGTCCCACTGCCAGCAACGGGGTTCCCCCCACACAGTGCCCCCGAAGCTGGCATCAGGTTGCTGACACCACTGTTCTCCAGCTGACCTGAGGGGGGGGGCAGCCTTCAAGAGAGAAAGTGTAATAATGCATAATTTTCCCAGTTTTATTGAGACGTAATTGACATAGAAACTGTGTAAGGTCGAGGTGCACCACGAGCTGATTGGATACATGTATGTGTTGCCATGTGGTTCCCGAGCTGATTGGATACATGGATATGTTGCCATGTGGTTCCCACCACAGCCTTAGGGGCAACTCCATCCCATCATATAATCCACTTCCTTTTTGTAGCAAGAACATGTAACATCTACTCTCTTAGCGATTTTCAAGTGCATAACGCAGTGTTAGAAACTACAATCACCATGCTGCAATGAGGTCCCCAGGACACGTTCCTCTCATAACTGGAAGTTTGCGCCCTTTGGCCGACATCTCCCCAATTCCCACACCCCGACCCCTGGCCCTGGTGACCACACTCACCATACTCCCCGTTTCTGTGAGCCTGGCGTTTGTAGATTCCACATATAAGTGAGATCACACAGTGTTTGCCTTTCTCTGTCTGACTTAACTCACTCGGCATAGTGCCCTCGGGGTCCATGTCTGATGTCTCAGAACACAGGATGGCTGTGTTTCTCAGGGCTGAGTAATACTCCATTGCAAACCTTCTCTATCCACTTAGCTGTTGATGGACACTTATTGTGACTAACGCTGCAAAAAAATGGGTGCAGACATCTCTTCAAGATCCCGATTTCAGACCGGTTGGTGTGGCTCAGTGGATAGAGCATCGTCCCATGGACTGAGAGGTCCCGGTTCGATTCCCAGTCAGGGCACATGCCTGGGTTGCAGGCTCGATCCCCAGTAGGGGGCGTGCAGGAGGCAGCCGATGGATGTTTCTCTTTCACATCGATGTTTCTCTCTCCCTGCCTCTCTCTCTAAAAGAAAGATCCTGATTTAATTTCCTTCGGATAAATATCCAGAAGCAGGATGGCTGGGTCCAACGGCAGTTCCATTTTTAATTTTTAAGGACCCTCCACGCTGTTTTCCACAGCAGCTGCACCAATTTACAATCCCACCAAGAGCTCACACAGGCCCCATGTCGTCCCAACACTGCGACCTCTGTCTCCTTGGTGACAGCCCTCTGACAGGTGCGCAGGGTGCCTCATGGTGGCTTTGATTGTGTTCCCGGATGATCAGGGATTTCAGCACCATTTCATGTGCTGGTGGTCATCTGCGTGTGGTCATCTGCGTGTGGCCATCTGCGTGTGGCCATCTGTGTGTGGTCATCTGTATGTGACCATCTGCGTGTGGTCATCTGCGTGTGGTCATCTGTGTGTGGCCATCTGTACATGGTCATCTGTACGTGGTCATCTGCGTGTGGTCATCTGTGTGTGGTCATCTGTACGTGGTCATCTGCGTGTGGCCATCTGGGTGTGGCCATCTGTGTGTGGCCATCTGTGTGTGGTCATCTGTATGTGACCATCTGCGTGTGGTCATCTGTGTGTGGCCATCTGCGTGTGGTCATCTGTGTGTGGCCATCTGTGTGTGGTCATCTGTACGTGGTCATCTGCGTGTGGTCATCTGTGTGTGGCCATCTGTGTGTGGCCATCTGTGTGTGGCCATCTGTGTGTGGTCATCTGTGTGTGGCCATCTGCGTGTGGTCATCTGTATGTCATATTTGGGAGGGGAAATCTATTTAGTTTCTCTGCCCATTTTCCGATCAGGTTGCTTTTTCTCTTCAGTTGTGTGAACTCTTTATATATTTTGGATATTAACCTCTTATCCGATATATGTTTTGCAAATATTTTCTCAGACACAGCGTTAGAACATCGATGCATTCCCATTTTGATTTTCCTTTTGGAGGGAAGTTGGCCTCATGGCCACAGATGACAGTATCCCCCCTCTCCCCCCCGCCCGGCTACCATTCTGCTCCGAGCTTGAGACATTTGCCACCTTAAGAATATTTAATGACTCTTTTAAAAAATTCAAGTAGGTTAAAAAGTCAATTGACTAAGGCTTAACCAAGCCATTCATTTAAACATCTCTGGACGTGGCATGTACACGAGGCGTGCAAACCCGCACTGTTTGGAACAGGACCTCGGGAGCCGCTGGCTCTCTCTACGCCGACGCGACGAGCCAGTAGTGGGTGGACCCTCTTTTTCCCCAGAAGCTGATTTCTACCTCGGAGACAGAATTCTTCACAAATGGTTCATATGCCGCGAACAATGCAGCTTTATTTTTAGTCTGAATGTCTTTCTCCCTTTCTGAATCAAGAGTTCTCTGTAGACCCTAGCGGGTCCGAGCTGCTGGAGACTGTCTCCCAGACCCAGCGGGCGAGGAGCGTGGGGGGGACCAGCCCCCCGCCCTGCATTCACCGCCCCCCACGGAGCACGCATTTTCAGCGCGAACCCTGCGCCTGCTTCGAAATAACTGAACATTTAACTCCAAAGAGGTTTCGCAATTAGCCCTGTTTCCCACAGGGACAGTTAGCCCCCGGTGGATCCAACCCCCAGGCTTGAACAAAGCATCCCTGAAAACTTTCCTTTTAACGGCGTTGGAAGGAGGGGGGCTCTTAAGTGCGCTGAGCGGTTCCCCATTCGGACTGAACTCCGGGGGGCCTGGTAAAGGGGCCCACTCAGAGCCCACGTTCAGCTGCATTTTGGTATAGTATCACATTTTACAGAGACAGGCAGCATCATCTGTGTGACAGCTGGCTTCCCGGTGGGTGGGAGGGCGCTGCTTCCTGTGTCCGCAGGCGGGGAGACCGAGGCAGGAAGGCACAGGTCATTTGCATTTGGAGGGGATCGGAAGCTGCCACCTGAAAAGATGCCACTTTGGCAAAAAGGTTCTTTTGAGCCGTAAGGAACCGAGAAGCAGCGGACTTGGTAGAAACTCCCTGTCCTCCACCATGCGCCTAAAAGCAGGACGTGGGTTTTGCCTGTGAAGGCTTCCCTGTCTCGTACCAGGAGGGGAAGGACCACCGTTATCACTGAGGATGAAGATGTGTCCGAGATGGGTCGTACAAACAAGCCTTCCTAAAGTGACCTTATCTTTATTAGTTTTCCCCAGGCATTGACATAACCACAGTCCACCACCCACCCCGAGAAGCCCAAACCTTCCCGTTTGCCTGTCACCTCCTCATCACCCTTTGTTAGAGGGGGATGTGGCCCCTGGGTCTACCGGACGTGTGCTTGCACAACCTTTCCTCCTGCTGGTCTCTCTTAGCCGTGGGACTCGGGGCCCAGCCACTGACCCTCAAGGGGTAAGGAAAAAGGTCTCTTCCCCTTCAAGAGCCGGCGCCCGGCACCTTGGGAGCGGTACTCCAGGCTGGCACTTCCTGTGTTTCAGAGGCGTGTACCACCTGGAGAGGTGTGTGCCACCTGCAGCCTTTCCCAGCAAAGGGTCACGTCATCAATAGTCTGGGTTTGTGCACCACAGAGGTCCCTGTCACCAGAACTCCACTCTGACACTGTGATTGGAAAGCAGTCGTGGATAACGTGTAAACAAATCGGCAGGGCTGTGTGCCAATAAAGCTTTATTTATCAAATGGGTAGCCGGGCCAGAGGACGGATTTGGCCCTCGCAGTCCTGCGCTGACCCTTGATCTACAGAGTGGCAGGTGCTCAGATACGCCACAATAAGATATTGTATCTCCATCCCTGCGAGTGTGCACACGTCATTACAGTTTTCTGAAAGGTATGATCTTCCCCAAAATGCGATTGGCTCAATTCTACAGAGTCCTTGCCATCTTGCAACGGGAGAGCTGCGGAGTGACCACCGACCTCTGTCCGCATCTGACTCCTGCCGGCCAGCGCCTCCCCGGCTCCTCCCTTGGGCCTTTCAGGAGTAGTGGGGCGGCCAGGCGTCTCAGTCTGCCGGCGACAGCTCGGGAGGCCTGTGGTCCCGGCGGGTCACCGACAGCACCCTACGCACGCTCCCGACGGGCCTGCATGGACCGAACGTCCCTCCGTCCCTGCCTCCGATGTGCGGGCACAGCTCCAGGCTCCAGAGAGACAAAGACCAACAGGAGAAATGTATATTGTGTGTACATGGTATATATGGACCTCTGCACAGTGTATATTCAATACTGTACACGCACAATGTGTGTGCAGTACTGTGTAGACATGCGTGCACACAAAGTGTACACAATATTGTAATATATACACACACACAGTATAATATTGTGATATATACACACAATGTACATACAATATTATATATACACGCATACTTACACAGGCAATGTATATACAGTATTGTGTGTATATACAAACACACCTATTTATACAATATTATATATATACATGCACACATGGACACACCATATTGCAATATATATACTCACCATACAATACTGTGTATATACAAACAATGTACATGCAGTATATATATACACACGCAATGTATATACAGTATTGTGTATATATACACTCACATTTATACAATATTTTATATATACATACACACATGTACATACAATATTACAATATATATGCACACAGTACAATATTGTGTATGTACATAAAATGCTGTGTATATACACAATGTATATACACTATATATGTGACCTCTCCACCTATATAGAGCTATCTAACATACATTACATACATATATACGCATGCATGACGCTCTGTCGAGTAGCCCTGGCCTAGTGAGAGGCAGAGGACACAGACCACGGCAGGGACGTTCCAGTGCCTTCAGAGCAAGCAGAGCGGGCTTCCTGGAGGAAGGGGCATCTGGACAGAATCCCAGAGGATGCAGAGGAGTTAGTCAAGCAGAGTTTGACCCGCCAGCAGAGAGACAGAAACGGTTTCCAGATAATACGCCGCAGTCCAGTGCTGGGCGGCAGAGATCCTTCCGCGGGGAGAACACCAGAGAGACGCGTGACTACTTTAGTCTAAAACACTTCTCGCACAGTTTCCAGGTGTTTTTTTATTACTACGAGGCCTCATCATGTACATTTAACTTGTTAGTGGTTTCATATCTAACTGTGGGCAGAGACAGCCCCATCTAATTACAAGCAGGTCGGGCAGGGGGCCTCACACCCTCCCTCT
Organism: Tadarida brasiliensis; assembly: GCA_030848825.1. Classification (NCBI taxonomy): domain Eukaryota; kingdom Metazoa; phylum Chordata; class Mammalia; order Chiroptera; family Molossidae; genus Tadarida; species Tadarida brasiliensis. The sequence continues at coordinate 2,606,748 of CM061264.1, read as the reverse complement.
CCTTCTAGGGGTGATCCGCTTCTCCGTGTCACCTGAAGAGACCTCGGGGGGACACCCTCTCACACACCCCTCCTGCAGCTGTCCCTCACCGAACGCCCTGCCACCCTCCAGCCGGAACCACGGCGACTCGGAACATGCTGCGGGCGCCAGCTGGTAGAGCTAATATTTGAGCAGCACAAAGGTGTGTGTGTGTAGAGATAATTCAGTGAAAAGTAAATGCTAAATAATATATGTTCCTCGCAACACGTGACCCATCGCACGTAACCGTAGCAGGAAGCCCACGCCGTGTGCATGTACGAGCTGGTTTTCCGTCGTCAGGCACCACGCACCGTGCTGGAGGTCCTCGGGACAGAGTCCGCAGGCAGCTGGCGCGGCGGGACCCTCTGCTGAAAGAAGGCGTCGCTGGGCTGGGCTCCTGTCTGCAGGACACGGATAGGGCTCTCTGGGGGAGCTGTTTTCACACCCGTTCGAGCTGTGGATCAAACCGGGTGCCTTGTGGAAGGAGGGCTGGGGTCCCATTTCCTCGCGGGCTCTGCTGGGGGCTGGCCTTTGCACCTAGGAGCTCCCAAGTTCCTCCGCAGGCTTTCCCTGTGCTCCCCTCCGGCTACGGTAGGTGGGTACCTCTCAGGCTGAACCCCTCTTCTGTTTCCAAGGGCTCGTGTGGCTCCATTGGCCCACGTGCTGTATTCGGGCTCCTCTCCCTGTTTGAGAGTCAGCTGGTGAGTGACCTTCACCCCATCCTCATGGCAGAACCTCTGTGGGTGTTTCAGTTAGCGGGGGATGGGCGTCTGTAGAAACCGCCTCCCTCCGTCTACACCCACATATGCATAATACATTCACACCTGGTAACATCAGCCGCGGGACGACGGAGCCTCGTTCTGGTCCCACGAGAAATAAAGCTAAAATATGCCCGGGACAAAAAGATGGTTCCTGGGTGACAAAGGGGCCGATGTTTCCTTCCACACCCATCCACCGTTTATCACTCAGCTTGAACGTTACGTTTCGGAATGTGCGCTTTCTCGTGGCCATGCCTGGCCGGTGCTCACAGCCACGGTCCAGAAGCCACACGAGAGTCTAAAAGGGAGAGAACCCAGCGTCCAGCAGGCACGGCCCCGGAGGAGGGTGCTGCGTGGGGCAGGCGCGCGTGGGGAGCCCAGGTTCAGACGGATGGCTCTGAGGCCCACAGCCGCACTGCTCGCAGCAGCCCGCGGAGAACCAGCCGGATGCCCGGTGGCGAGGAGGGAACGGACGCGGTTCAGCCTATCCGCACCTCGCTGCCACTTGCCGCAGGAACGCCACTCTGATCCCACCACAACACACGCGAACTTGGAAACATTACACTCTGTGGAAAAGGAAACAGACACAGAAGACGGTGCATTGTATGACTGCATTTGTGTGTCCAGAATTGGCAAATCCACAGCGACAGAAAGTACATTGGCTACGGGAGGGGAGGGAATGATTGTGACGGATATCGGATGCTTTTCGGGGTGATGGAAATACTTTTAAATTAAATAGTGGTGGTGGTGGCAGAACTGTTTAAACCTGAACACTAAAAACCACTGGTTATCCTAAAAGGTAAAAGCAAGTGTTCTGTGTACGGGAACGAGTGTGTCTCGATCCAGCTTTGTCCACGCTGTGCACGGAGAGCCTTGGGCTCAGTTCTGTGAGGACGGTGCCGAGACAGGTTTTATGCAAGGAAAAGACACGCCCAGCTTTGCATTTTAAATATGTTTTTATTGATTTTTTTAGAGAGAAAGGAAGGGAGAGAGAGAGAAACATTGATGTGAGAGAGAAACACCGATCGGCTGCCTCTTGCACGCCCCCCCCACTGGGGATGGAGCCTGCAACCCAGGCATGTGCCCTGATCGGGAATCGAACCGGGACCTCTCAGTCCATGGGACGGGGTTCAGTGCACTGAGCCACATTGGCTGGGCATCAGCTTTGCATTTGATCGACTCCTCTGTGCACAGACACGCGCATTCACGCGTGGCTGACCTGTGAAGTGCCAGCCCCCGCCAGCACAGGGTCCCAGCAAAGCGTGAGACGCCCCACCCTCCTGGAGTTTGGGGTCTGGTGGGTGAGACAGACTTCAAACCCCTAATTATCACAGACATGTCACAGGCAGGTGTGAGAACTCTAATTGCTACACCTATGATTATATTAAATAATACTTTGTATCAGTGCTCTGGGAAAAGTACAGGGTGGGATGCAAAAATGTAACAGGAGAAACAGGGGCACGTGGGGGTTTTCCTGAGAGGATGACACTCGGTGAGGTCTGTGGGAAGAACAGGCTTAGCTGGGTGAGGGGACAGGTGCCGGAGGGCTGGGCGGGGAGGGGAGAGAGCCCTGCGGAGCCGGGGGTGAGAGGACCTGGGCACTTACAGACTGGGCCATCCCGGGGGTGAGAAGGGACCTGGGCACTTACAGACTGGGCGATCTGGGAGCGAGAATCGGAGAGAACAGAAGGTCGAAGGCAGGTGGGGAGGTGAGGGCACGACCCCAGAGGCCATGGGGCCCAAGTGAAGATCTGGGACTCAGAGCACAGGGAGGACCAGGCCGTCTGCAGCAGGACGAGTGCAGTCCCTCCTGTGCTCAAAGAGGGTGCCCTGGAGGGCTCGCCGTCCCGCACCTCGGCAGACCAGACACTCTGACCCCGCTTGGGCCGCTGGGACAAAACGTCCAGGTGGGGTGGGGGACACACCACTCAGATCTGTGCCCAGGTCCGCAGGCTGGAGTCCCAGATCAAGGCACGGTGGTTCCCAGAGGGCCGTCTTCTGGCTTGTCCTCCCTGGCAAAGGGGAGGCCCACCTCATGACCTCATCACCCCCTCCCACCATCACCCTGAGGGCTGGGGTCGGGTTTCAACATGGGATGGTTAGGGGAACACAGACATTCAGACCACAGACCACAGTGAAGAAACCCTGATAACAACCGGACACACTGGATACAATGTGACGAAGTGTATTTTACGAGCATATCTGCACTTCCAGGAAAGAAACGAAGCCCATCCCCACCCCGTCTCAGGCATGACCAGAGTTGAAATCCAAAGCCACAGGCCCTAGCTAAGGCTGCGGCTCCTGGGCAAGGTGGGCAGGTGAGGTAGGTGAGGGGCAGGTGAGGCAGGTGAGGGGCAGGTGAGGGGGAGGTGAAGGGGAGGTGAGGGGCAGGTGAAGCAGGTGAGGGGCAGGTGAGGGGCAGGTGAGGCAGGTGAGGGGGATGTGAGGGGCAGGTGAGGGGCAGGTGAAGCAGGTGAGGGGCAGGTGAGGGGCAGGTGAGGCAGGTGAGGGGGAGGTGAGGGGCAGGTGAGGGGCAGGTGAAGCAGGTGAGGGGCAGGTGAGGGCAGGTGAGGGCAGGTGAGGGACAGGTGAGGGGCAGGTGAGGGGCAGGTGAGGAGGAGGTGAGGGGCAGGTGAGGGGCAGGTGAGGCAGGTGAGGGGGAGGTGAGGGGCAGGTGAGGGGCAGGTGAAGCAGGTGAGGGGCAGGTGAGGGCAGGTGAGGAGGAGGTGAGGGACAGGTGAGGGGCAGGTGAGGGGCAGGTGAGGAGGAGGTGAGGGGCAGGTGAGGGGGAGGTGAAGGGGAGGTGAGGGGCAGGTGAAGCAGGTGAGGGGGCATGTGAGGGCAGATGATGGGTAGGTGAGGGCAGGTGAGGGGCAGGTAGAGGGAGGTGAAGGGCAGTTGAGGGGCAGGTGAGGGCAGTGAGGAAGAGGTGAGGGGGCACGTGCAGTGGGCAGGTGAGGGGCATGTGCAGTGGGCAGGTGAGGCTGCGAACCACCCCACCTGGGAGTTGGAAACGAGAGCCCTAAGTGAGCGAGCTGCCCCGGTGGCCCGTGTGGCCTGTGTGGCCCGTGTGACAGGGCAGAGGAGATGTTCAAAGGCCTCGGCCAGTTTGGGGGTGAACCACAAACACACCCACCAAATCTGCGTGAGCGCAGATGCCTGGAGCTGGGCCGCCGGCCGCGCGGGCGGTGTGATGAACCGCGTGGTCTAGGGGTCGTTCTGGAATGTCAGATGGCAGCCCACGAACCCACTGGGGAAGGACCCGCCTCCAGAGGGTTCGCCCAGGGAAAGACTGGCCTCTGAAAAACACAACTGTCCCGTCAGCCGCCCAGGACGACAGAGGACTCATCCTCTCTGAGCGGTCAGAGTACACCGGAGCTCGCAGGGGTCACAACCTCCAGGAAACGCAGGTCTGGCTACGGTGACGGAAGATGAAGGCCCGGGGACCATGGACCTGTGCCCACCTGGTCTCTCCCCAGGCCCCAGGGGCCTCTGTGCACCTGCGTGTCCACTTGGGGTCTGCTGACGCCACCTCCTCCCAGCCACATCCCCTTCCAGTGCCCATCCCAGGAGGTGACAGGGCCACCTTCCCAGGGACTTGGGACCCGACCCCCGCAGTCACCCTTGAACCCCTCACTCACACCTAACCCTACCCATGACCAAACCAGAACGGAATAAATGCCCTCCAAGGAGGGATTCCCCGGCCTCGCCAGCCCCAATGCCGCTCGTTGCTGTTTTCAGGCCAGGGGCCGCTGTGCATCCAGGGCTGAAATCACTGTGGTCAGAGGAGACACCATAGATGATACATGACCAAGTGTGTCACACGTATGACAGAGAGGGAGAACTCATGGGACAGGGACAACAGGAGGGGGCGGGACAGAGGAGGACCGCATCTGCACCGCACACTGTGCTGTAGTCCTGCCCAGCCATCGAGGGACAGAGCTGAGTCCCGGGAAGGGCAGATGGCGCCGTCAGCACGCAGAGCCCGGCGAGGCCAGGGCCCAGCCCTCCACCGCCCAGGCCTAGTCCCGGGCGAGGATCCACAGAATGTCACACTTCAAAGTGTCCACGTACAGTGGGAAACGATAAATGACCCGAAGGCGGCCGAGGTGTTCCAAAGAACGAGCCTGGGGCGCAGGGAATGAAGGCGAGCCGAGCAGAGAAGGCGGATGGACTGGCGAGCACGGGCTGCTGAGATCCCCGAGACGAATCACGCTCAAGGCTACCCGCGTGAGATGGTGCCAGGAGGTGGGACCGTCGGGTGATTACGTCGTGAGGGTGAAGCCATCGTGAGAGGAACCCTAAATAAACAGAGAAGAAGGATTAGCCGTGGAGCAGCTCAGAGCAGAGGGCGCACACAGCTTCTACGAGGCGAGAAGGACAACCCGCCTACACGGGGCGGGGTCTCCACAGTGCGACCACAGTCTCCCGTGGAGAAGGAGGAAGGCTCGGGCCGAGAAGCGCGGCGCGTGGGGTCTGGAAGCACGCTGCTTGTCCATCACGAGAGGACCGGGTAAGCGAAGAGGCGTGGCGTTGCTGGCTGCCAGCCGTGGACAAACAGCCACAGCAAGGACAGGTCCTGAACACCGGCACCCCCGGGGAAGGCGAGGAGCAACAGAAAGCGTACAGCACAGGGTCAGTGATGCAATCTGCGAGGGTCGGTGTCTGTTTGATGACAAATATCCAACGCGTGGCCGTGGGTGGCTGCGAAGACGGAGCGAAGTTCAAACACGACGGAGACAGAGTTGGAGACGAGACCAGCAAGAGCTGAAGAGGCATCAGATGTGCGGGTCCAGGAGACGAAGGGTCAAGGGTGACTCCCAGGCTGGGCGATGATGTCATTTCTGAACGTGAAACCCCTGGAAAAGGAGAAGGTGAAGGGCGCCCATGAGGCGGTGGTGGGAGCCGGGACTCCCACATTGGACACGGGGTGGGTGGTTCTTTCGGGGTGAAGATGCCAAAGCGAACAGAACATGATGTTCACGTGCGTGCACCCAGTCCGGGAGAGCTGAGGGTGAGGGCTGGCTTTTCGACACGCCCCTCAGATCCTCGGTGTCTCTTACAAGCCCACTTTAAATCCACAAATTCTACTTAGGAGTATTTCTATGTCGGGGTCAACAACTTCTTCTGGAAAGAGCAAGATGGCAAATATTTTAAGCTTGGCGGACGGAGTGGTCTCCGTGGCACTGCTCAGCACGCCCTTGTTGCGTGAAAGCAGCCATACAGGACACAGAAATGAATGAGCGTGGCTGTGTTTCGATAAAACTTTATTTACAAAAAGCAAGGCGAGGGCCGGATCTGTCCGGGGGAGGGGAGGGGGGGGCCAGTTGCGGACCTCTGGTTTATATAGTTATCACATCCTCCCTGGTGGGTGAGGGAGCCAGACATGTGTCTTCTCTGCATTTTTTAATTTCCCTCAAATTATGGTTTCACCCTTCCAGCAATGCTATCTACGATTTTGCGAATGGCCCACCCATGGTCATTTATTTCCGATCCTTCCCGGGAAACATAACCAGAAAAGGTTCGACGGACCCCAGGTGACATAAGACAGAATGAATTCATTGGGAAAGGAAAGCAACACAAGCAGCAAGAAGACCGACTAAGGGTCTCTGTCACGAGTCTTCACTCAATTCAGTGGGACGTGCTGGGATCATCTGTCTTTTCACACCATGTTCTTAGTCTCTCCCGAGAGACCCTCTCTCCTAAAAACTTCTGCTCTGTCATGTCTTAAACGGGGGTAAGAACAAGGAGCCGCCAGCTGGCTGTGCTTACGTTTCGGGACAAGGGACCCTGGTCTCCACCCTCTTTCCAGCACCCTCACAGCGGCCGATGTGAAGATCAGAGGCCCGAGGTCGGGGCGGCGGGGTTCATCCTCCCTCCTCGGTAGGGGCTGGGACGGAAAGGCCGTGCGCTCATCCCTCTTCTTCCCGGGACAGCCGGCCAGCCTGCCATTCTCCAGAGCCCGGGGGCACACGAGCCTGGCCAGAATGGTTCAAACGTGACCTTTCTCTGAGCCGGAAGGAACGAAATCGCCGGGGGAGTGGCGGTGTGGGCAGGCCACAAATTTTAGGTCGGTCACACTTCATCTGTCGGCATTCCCGGGGGGGTCCTCCAGGATCTCTTACTTGGAGAAAGCAAGAAAGGTCTGGCCTTTTCCTGGGCGAGGACTTTGCCGTAGATCTGGGAGAGGCCTGGTCAGATCGCGGCAGGAGGGGGCGCTGCGGGCCGTCCAGTGTGAGGGAGACCCACCCCCCCGCAGTTTGCAACAGGGAAGTCTGAGGGGCCCTGGGGGAGGTGGCCGGAGATGACCCGATTCCCGGTGTTCCCATAGTGGGCGGATGTGCTCACGGACACCTCACCCCCAGGACCTGTGCCATCGGGGTGCCAGCAAGCTGAGAAGCCCTTAAACATCTGTGCCATGCCCAGCAGGTCCTTCTGGAACAAGCCAGCTGCCCCCACCCCACCCCGTGTCCTGCAGTTTACACCGTGCTTGAAACTGGGCTCTTTTCATCCAAACTGAGGATCTGAGCCAAAGTCCCAAAGCCCCGGGGGACAACAGGGCTCCTTGTCCTGTTCCTCCTGCCTCGTCGCTGGGAGGGTCTCACATTAAATAACAGGGGCCCACGGAAGCAGATGCCCTCATTCCATGAATGCGAATCTCTGTCCCAAAGGACAGGCCAGCCACGGGGCCACCACCAGAGTGGATGGTCTCTCTGATTCTTAATGGAGATGTACCCGTGACCACGCTCACAGGGGCGACATTCCCAGTGGGATGTTGAGAAATGCTTCTCATGCACATGGATCGGAGGGACGGTGACTCTGAGGGGCTCCTCGCAGCTCATGGACCATGCTGACCTCTTTGCCTGACATTGAGCTCAGGCAGAGGTGTCTTCTCCTCCGGCACTCTTCTTCTTTTCTGTGAAAGCTGCAGAGGTGACTTTTTAAAGACACAATTAATTACAACAGCTAAGATCTGGGAACAGCCCAAGTGCCCATCAGTAGAGGAGTGGATAAAAAGGCTGTGGTACATCTATGCAATGGAATACTACGCAGCTGTGAAAAAGGAGGATCTCCTATCCTTTGAGACAACTTGGAGGGACCCGGAGAGTATCATGCCGAGCGAAAAAAGCCAGTGAGAGAAAGACAAATATCACATGATCTCACTTATATGTGGAATCTAATGAACAAAATAAACTAATCAATAAAATAGAAACAGAGGCATAGTAACATGAAACAGACTGACAAATCTCAGAGGGAAGGGGGAGGGCGGCTGGGAAGAGATTAACCAAGAACTTCTATGCACATAGACGTAGCCCATGGACACAGACAATAGTGCGGTGAAGGCCTGGGGGAGGGGGGAGGGGGCCGGGGGCCGGGGGGAGGGGAGCAACGGGGGGGAAGGAGAGGACATCTGTAATACTCTCAACAATAAAGATAGTTTTTAAAATAAATAAATAAAGACATAATTAAGGGGCTCGAATGACCTAGCGCACGGGCACAGAGTGAGGGTCACACCTCCATGGCCCTGCCGGGCACCATTCCCTGTCGATGCCTCCACTGAGCTCTGAGTACGTTTGCGGGCACAGCCCAGGGCGGATGGCAGGACTCCCCCAAGCCTGTTCCGCCCCACTCAGTGAACAAGGTTTCCACGTGGGAGAGAGTGAACCCTGCAGAGTATCAGCCGCATGGTGGCATGCTGCCCAGACCACCGCCCGAGTCAAGCCTGGGGCACCCCCTGCCCACACATCCCCGGCCAGTGACCTCAGCGTCCTGCTGGCCTCTGCTGGGCCGGCTCCAAGCAGGCTGGATTCCGCTACGATCCACGTCTCCGTCCTGCTCGGATTCGCGGCTACCTGGGTGTTTTCCTTGTGGGGGGAGAGGGCAAAGCCAATCCCACAACACATTTCAAACCCTCTTGCTCATGTCCTGGAACATCTCATGGGGGCAAAGAAAGCCTCAGGGCACAGCTGCGTGAGCAGAGGGACATGCGTGGCAGCCGCTATGCAGACAAGGACACCGCTTCGGGGACTGAAGAGCTGAGGCCCGAGCTCAGCCGCCACAGTGCCTCAGCCCCAGCTTTGGGAGTCACAGGGCACCCAGCAGGGAGAGATCTGGGCCCCCACTGAGACAAGACCTGTTGCCAACGGTCCCCATATCTTTTATTGTTGACAGTACCACAGATGTGCCCCACTTTCCTCCCTTTGCCCCCCTGTACCCATCCCTTGCCCCACCAGGCCCTCCTCACACTATTGTCTGTGTCCATAGGCTATGCATATAAGCAGATATGTTCCTTGGCTTGTCTCCTCCCAGCCCCCCACCCCCTCCCCTCTGAGATCTGTCCGTCTGTTCCATGTGTTCATCAGTTTATTTTATTCAGTAGTTTCCACATGTGAGTGACATCATAGTGTTTTGTCTTTCTCTGACCGGCTTATTTCACTTAGTGCAATGCTCTCCAGGTCCCTCCATGTCAATGTAAAGGGTAAGAGATCTTTCTTTTTTACAGCTGCATAGTATTCCATTGTGTAGATGTACCACAGTTGTTGTTTTTTTAATCCACTCATCTACTGATGGGCACTTGGGCTGTTTCCAGATCTTAGCTGTTGTAAATAGTGCTGCTATGAACATAGGGGTGCATATATTCTTTCTGGCAGTCCCCATATTTTTAAACGTATGTCCTAGATTCAGAGAACACCTGCTCTGACCTGTAGAAATAGCGCTCTGCCCGGTGCCCGCTGAGGACACAATGTAACATAATCATATGAACAGTGGGACGCTTATCACCAGCAAGCCCATCCCATCACTCCCACCACCTCCTACAGGCCATTGACCCGCCCACACTTCCCGTCCCTCGAGTCTACTTCGGGGATGAGATCTGTCCTGCTGACCTGCTGGGGCTGTGCGGACGAGGCCCACGGTGACGGCTGAGGACTCCGTGACTCAGACACATCTGAGCCGCACGGGTGTTTGAACCGAGCCGTGTCAGGTTGGACGGCTCCCAGGAACGAGGTCCCTCCTGGGCTCAGTTTCTGATGATTGCGTTCTGGCAGCTTCCCAGCACACGCGCCACGGACCGTGACAGTTCCTCTCTCGGGTGTGTGACACCCCGTAAATATTTCAGACGGAGAAACGTACAGTGGGCACCTCAGTCTGGCAGCTGTCCCCATTCGGCAAACAGCGTGGGCGACACTGCCTTGACATGTGGGCTCTGGTCATTGTCTCCGTAAAGACCTCACAGGCCCTGCATCTCTTCTCCGGGGGATTTGCCGACTGTGTGTGTCAAACGACGATGTGGGGACAAGATGGTGACATGGGGCGGGTCCCCTCCGACAGCCTGCGGTCACCACAGCCCCGGGTCCAGGGCTTTCCTTGTGTCTGGGGCCAGCATGGCTCTGGACTCCCTGACGGGAGCCCTGGGGAGGGACCAGCCTGGCCTCTGAAATCTTCCTGGATAGGACGACCCTGACTCGCTCCTACTCGTCAACCACGTGTGTGGCGTGGCCACGTCCAGAATCCACGTGGGGAAGGAGAGCAGTCCTGTCTCAAAGTATGGCCCAAGTCTTCGGGGACAGATATTCCGAGGGTGCATGGGCGGGTGGGGGCCGCAGGTGGCCAGAGGCAATGATCTCAGGACGCGTGGAAGTCTTCTAGCTAAGAGGACACTTTGCTGAGGACACGTCCGTGAGGGCGGGTTTGCGTCCCACCGGCCCAGGTCACAGGACATTCCTCTGGGCTCTCATTCCGCCCGGTCACGGCCGTGATTATCAGCAGCGACCCAGGACGGATCCCCAGAGACGCTGCGCCCCTGGGCTCCGGGCCCGGCAGCCTGCTCACGACCTTTTCCCAGTCCTGGGCCGATGACAGAGAGAGACAGACCTCCCCGTGCCCAGATGAAGTCTTGAAAGACAGAAGGCACACGGGCGTGCAGGCTCTGCGGAGACGGCCCCCCCACTCTGCACGGGGCCTCCAGAACCCCGTGTCATTCATCCTTACAGATATAAAATCAGCTCTGAAGGAGAATGTTAGTACAGCCGACATTGCCAGTCGCTTGGCTTAAGTCACAATGTAGCGTTTCCCAACAGCTTGGCTTAAGTCACAATGTAGCGTTTCCCAACCGCAGCCAGTCAAACCCGGCTGCACGCGTGGAAAGTGCACCACGAGGGCCCCGCGATCCTTCCTCAGACAGAGCTGCCCCCACCACCAGCACGTTCGTGTGGCACCTGGCACGGAGACGCTCCCATCTCCAGGTTGTGACTGTTCGGTGTGGGATGCAGCCAGTGTCAAGAGGACAACGCCACCTCCTGCAGGACGCCCCCGGCTCCGTGCTGGGTCAGCCAGCAATTCCTCTGCCATAGGCCCTCTCCACCCAGCCTCAGCTCTGCAGAGCACAGTGCTGCCTCCGTGCGCTCGGAACACCGTCCCTGTGACTCGGCATCCGGGAGACGGTGCACTTCCAGGGGCCAGGCAGGGCCTGGGGAAGGGGCTGCGGGCAATCGCTAGGATGCAGGACGACTGTGTATTCGTCTCCTGCACCACAAACAGCCCTTAAACAACAGAACCTCTTCTCTCCCTGTCCTGGAGGCTGAAGGCAGAGGCCCAGAGTTGCAGGGCTGGTTCCTCCGAGGCGAGAGGGAGGACCGCCCCAGGCCTCCCCCAGCTCCTGGGGGCTCTGGCATCCTCGGGGTTCCTCGGCTTGCAGACCCCTCACCCCAGCTCTGCTCCGTCTTCCCCTGGCGTTCTCCCTGTGCGTGTCTGTGTCCAGATGTCCCCTTTTTAAAGGTGTTAAAGAAAACAATTCTGGCACTTGTTAAAATGCTCAGGAAGGCATTATCCAAGACCATCGCCATCGGGGAGAGAGGCGGCCCGTACCCCGAAGTGCAGCGAAGAGAGCTGGGGCTTCGTGCCAAGGAGCCCAGCGAGGGCTTGGGGGACAGGAAATGGCTGAGTGAGACATCGAGGGGCGTGGTTCTCACTAAACCTACTTCGCAGGGTCCTGCCACAGCGGGCCCGGCGGGTCACACAGGGCCGGGGCCAAGCAGGGGCTCAGGGAGCCCGCCTGCGCGCGGCAGGGAGAGTCCCCGGCAGGAGACGCCAGCGTGTGGAGGGCCCACCTCAATGACCTCATCTCGACCTGACGCTCTGCACAGACCCAACTTCCAAGTCAGGTCTCGGTCACAGGTACCTGGAGTTGGGACCGCATGTCTTTGAGGGGGAGAACACGATTCCACCCATAACAGGTGACATTCTTCATGGCTCACTAAAATTAATCAACCAGCCCTGGCTAGTGTGGCTCAGGCATTAGAGCGTCAGCCTGCGGCCCAAAGAGTCTCGGGTTCGATTCCGGCCAAGGGCACGTACCTCAGTTGCAGTTCGTCCCCGGCCCCGGTTGGGGTGGTGCAGGAGGCAAGCAGTCAATGTGTCTCTCTCAATCAATGTCTCTCTCTCTCTCTTTCTCTCTTTCTCTCCCCCTCCCTTTCTTCCACTCTATCTGAAGATAAATGGAAGAAAAAAAATACCCTTGGGTGAGGATTTAAAAAATAACAATAATCCAACCAGGAGTGCTGTCAGCATCTCAGTGTCCCCAGAAGCAGCCCTGAGACGGATTGGTGAGGGTGCGTGTCATCAGGAGACTCTCTGACCTCTGACGGGAAGCCAAGGAAATGACCTGAGGTGGGCGGAGCTGAGCGGGAAGGGGTCTCCGGCGGAGCGTCCACCCTTGTCCCCGTATCCGTCAGTCCTGGAGAGGGTGCAGCCTGCCCTGTCAGGAGGGCACTCTGCTGGGGCTGGGGTGGCTGAGACCCCGGAATCCATAACACAGCTCTGGGGGCTGGTCCTGGCCTCGCAAGGGGGCTGGGCAGGGGACCGCAGGGACCACAGAGGAGGGCAGAGAACGCGGGGAAATGCTGCTTGGGGCCGTGCCTATGCAGCCTGGCCACCGCCAGGAGCTGCCAGGGCCTCCGCCGCTCCGACCTGGCTGAGCTCTCGGCACAAACTGCCAAGAACGAATGCTCTGTAATGCAATCAAGTGACATCAACAGAGGCCCTAATCTGATGTCTTTTCTGTCCTCCAGCTGCGGGGGGAGGTCCTGAAGAGGTTTCTGTCCAGCTGGTGCAGTCTGTCCAGGGAAAGGTGAGAACTGCAGCCCTGACTGGGGGCTCTCTCGCTCACAATATTTATTTGCTTCGCTGTCCCCGTGGGATGTCATTGCCGTCAGCTCGGAGGCAGCGACCAAGCTGGTTCCAAATCGCTTTAAAGTGAAGGCAAGAAATAATCTTTTCCGCCTTCTGAGATTGGGGACAAACAAGTTGGTTCCAAGAGGATTTTTTAAACCCTCCAGGGTTGTCCTGGAAAGGCAGAGAAAAACACTTTTTGTTGGACATTTTTTTAAAAAAAAAGATTGTGGTTTGAATGTGTGTGGAAGGATGGCAGACATGGGCAGAGATTCTATCAATTTCTTGAGAATCTTAAAAAGAAAAAAGTTTTCCCAAACCATAAGGCAGAATGACCCCAGATCTTGGAGGATGAAATTTCTGGTCAACTTAAAAAAAAAAAAGAAAAACCTTCACATAGTTGCACTGCTTGGTTTCCATGGGAACCTAAAGGGGAGCTCTCTAATGCCTAGAGAACGTCTATTTTTATAGGAACGCTTCACGTCGCAAACAAAGGAGACACGGAGGGGGTGGAGAGGGGGCAGCTGAAGGATCCGTGCGTCTCACTTCACGACCACAGAGCAAGGTTTGATTGAGAGGAAGCTGCAACATTTATCTGAAAACAGAAAGCAGGCTGTGTGTGGTTCCTCTGGAAGCAGAAATGGGGAAAAGTAATCACCACAAATACCTGGGCACCTACCTGGACGCCTACCTGGGCGCCTACCTGGGCACCTACCTGGGCGCCTACCTGGGGATCTACCTGGGCACCTACCTGGGCGCCTACCTGGGCACCTACCTGGGCGCCTACCTGGGTGCCGTGGCGGTGGGCTCCGTCCACGCAGCAGCGTGTGCTGGGACCTGCAGCCCCAGACGTGGGCTGTCATGGTGAGGCCGTGAGAATGGGTGAGTGGGTGCTGTCCCGCATCTGCAGCCGGCCCATCCCGGCCGATGCCCGGGGCCCGGTGGACAGCAGCCTGAGCAGCCCGAGCTGGTTGGGCCCTTGGGACGCGGCCGGGAATCAGCTCTTAGGGAGTAACATGGGCGCCGTTCTACATGGGCCAGCCCGTCCACAAAGTCCTCGAGGACTTTCCCGCGCAGGAACGGAACCGGCCCAGCCTAGGAGAAGAGCCCAACACTTCGCCAGCCGTGGGTGTGAATGAGCTATGATTTCATGCCCGTTTCCGGACCCTCGTGTTGAGGGGAAACCCCCACAGCAGAGACAGAGGTAGCCGCGCGGGTGTGTAAATACCGCTAGGTTTTTCCAGGTCACATTTCCCCCCAAAATAAACCTCTTTTAAAATAATATGTGAATCAAACAGCAACCAGGAAGCTGATGAACCTAAATGTGAGCACCTGCTTTTCCTACACAAGAAACTAAAATAAACTCAGTGTGATGAGAAAACCAGCGCAAAGATGATGCCTGATTAATGGGGGCGGGACTGATGAGCTGCGGAAACGTCTCCGCTCTTTCCGCCCATGGGCGGGGAGCGGGAGCACCCTGGCTGGGGGGACCTCCGGGGGGCTGCGGGACACCTGGTCAAGGGTTTCACGGTCATGGAGCAGCCTTGGGACACGGCGGCCGACACCGCCCAGCGCTGGCCCTGCCTTTCTTTGACCCTTGGAGGAGGAGGCACCTGGTGGGGGCCAACAGGCTGGTCCCAGGGCGGTTTTCTGACACATCCCTAAATTGCCGAGAGCACAGGGTGCGTACCTGTCCTGTCTGGACAGTGGTGACTTCACATATATTGCATGACATTGTGTCCCCAGCCAGACAGTCAGCTCCGTGAGGGCAGGGACCCAACATGTCTGGTCCCTCTCCCCACATCATTTTGTATTTAGCACCTATCCAAAGACGCATAATAAAAACTCAATATATACTTATTGAATAAAATCCATCATTAACTTGAGTTAGTTTTCTATCACCATTGGGACCAATTTCATGACAGAGGCATGAGACACGGATATCTCACCCCACAATGCCGCGGCCCAGAGGCTGCCACGGGTCTCGTCTCGCTGGGTTAAAATAGGTGTGGGCAGGTGCGTTTCTTTCTGAAGGGTCTCGGGGTCTAGAAGCTTCTAGAAGCCTCTAGAAGACATCTTTTCCAGCTTCTAGAAGCCTTCTGCCTTTCTTGACCTGTGGTCCCGTCTTCCATCTTCACAAGCAGCGACATCAAGCCAAGTCTGTCCGCACGCTGTCTTCTCTCTGATTCTCTTCTGATCCCCTGTCCACTCTGAAGGACCCTGTGATGACATTGGGCCCCCCCTCCAGACAATCCAGGGTCATCTTCCATCTCAGGGTCAGCCGATGAGCAGACTTAATTCTGCTGTGACCTTCCTTCTCCCTCCCCACGCAAGGCCACGCATTCGCAGGTATCGGGGTCAGGACACGGACGTCTCTGGCAGACACTGTGGTCCCTGCGACAGGTATCATCGGACGCAATAGAACGTTTCGGAAAAGAAGATGAGGAGACGCTCTGTCAGATGGTGTTTATTGGGGGCTGTCCACGGGGCCACGCAGAGGGTTCCACGGGGGCATTGGATTAATAAGGGTTGTGGACTTGATTCCCATCCTGCTCAGACTAACCACATCGCGGCCACGGACCTCCGGACTCCCCTGTGACAGTGACCAGCACAGTGACCGCAACGGGCTGACCCTCAGAGCACTTGCAGCCCCACTGGGTCTTCCTCCCCACCCCAAGGGAGAGGCTCACCATTGCCATTTGGCAGAAGGAGACACACAAGTTCAAAGAAACTGAGTAACCAGGGCCTGACCGCCAGGCAGCGGCAGGGCTCACCATCCCGACCGCGCACCCAGCCCGTCCGTTCCGCCACGCGGCCTCTCTCTGAAGGAATCGGGGACGAAGCGGCCAGTCTCTGCCTGTGTGACACAGGCTAGGAAGGCTGGAGGCCAGAGTGGCCAGTGTTAGAGAAAGGTCCATGGCGGGGCAAGACCATGAAGAAAGGGAGCAGGTTGGCCAGAGGAGGGGACGACTGGGACAGACAGGTGCCTGTGTTCGTAGACCCGAGGGCGCTCTGACCTTGATGCCACCCTGCCGTGTCTCCGTTATTATTTCCCGTCCCTCCCTCCAGGTGCCCCCTGCCCCACCCCGTTCCCCGTCTCCTAAGACTTCACCCCCGAAGACCCGGCTCACCCCTTGAGAGAAGTTCAACGTGAACCCACAGCCGTGGGCAGAGCCCCCCCGTGTTTCAGGACACACCGAACACCTTCCTCCTGGTTCATTCTACTTGAGACTGACGATCTCTGGGGGGGGGGGGGGATAGAAACACCTGACCCGTCGTGGGTTCTGTGGGTGGCGTTTCTGTCCGTGATTAGGACAACCTCTGGAAGAAGAGTCTTTAAGAATTTCCATCTCCCTGTTCCTCTGTGGCTCAGACTCCCTTTTGCAGATGTTCTGAGACGATATTTATTCAAAAGCTGCAGCAAGGGATACACCCCAAGAAATGACAGCCAGACTGACTGCCCCTCGCCTAACCTTAGTGAATAAAGTCTGAGCGGAGAATTTCCAATGACCCGCGCTTCCTGCCCCTTCCGGCGACAGGGGCGCTGTCCCTGCCCGAGGAGGCGGTACCGCAGATTCCGGCGCCGGCCAGTGTGGGTCCAGCCCGGGCTCGACCCAGGCAGCCGTGTCCAGAGGCAGCGATCGGGAGAGTAAGAAAGAAACTGAAGACAGAGCCCTGCTCCTGAGAAATCCTTCACTGGGGAAAGGGGTCCTAGTGACCCCTGAAATGAGTAGAGGAGATTGACGACGTACTCACCAATGGGTGATGTTGACATAAACCACACCCCGGGCCTGTGAGCAGTTCCCTCCGAGGCACCGATGGGCTCAGGCAGAGCAGTGACCTGCCCCTGGCCTGGCTTGCTGCCTGGGGACAGGCAGCGAACGGGATGCTGGAGACGCCCTGCACACTACACAGCGACACTCGGAATGTCGTCCAGCACCGGGAGCGATGACACGGGAGGTTCCCAGAGACAAAGCACGGGGGGCACCTCCAGCAGCGACCCCCCACCCCCTCCCTGGCACCTCGCAGCCCCGTTGTAGTTCTCACCCAGCAATTAGCACGTTCTCAAATGATTTCCTTTTTTCTTTTGAAGCAAATTTTTTTTTTTTTACACTTTATCATGGAAAATTTCAAACACAGACCGAAGTAGAAGGAACAGTCTAATGAACGTCCTTCTGCCCACCCGCCTACCATGGTGTTTGAAGCAAATACGGATCTCTCCTCTGGAAATAGTCCCATGTGCTTCTCAGAGGCGGAGGGTTGTTTTCAGGAGTGTGACCGCAGGGAAAGCTGTTCCGCGTCACTAACCGTCAGGAAATGCAAATGAAACCTCATGAGAATCGGCCTCACAGCTGTCAGATGGGTGACCTCAATACGTCCACACACAAGGGCTGAGGGGTGTAGAGAAAAGGGAACCCTCGTGCACCGCTGGGGGGGTGTAAATTGGTGCTGCCACTGTGGAAAATAGTATGGAGATCCCTCAAAAAATCAAACCTAGAACTGCCTAAGACCCAGCAATCGCTCTTCTGGGTGTTTGTCTGAAGAAAACAAAAAATACTAATTCAAAAAAGGTATGTGCACCCTATGTTCACTGCAGAATTACTTACAACAGCCAAGATAGGAAAACAGCCTAGGTGTCCACCAACAGAGGACTGGATAAAGCTACGTACATATATACAGTGGAATATTACTCAGCCATGAAAAAGGAAATCTTACCACTTGCAACAACATGGGTGGACCTAGAGGGTATTGGGCTAAGTGAGGTAAGTGAGACAGAGAAAGGCAAACACCAGATGCTTTCACTTATATGTGAAATCTAAAAAAAACAAACAAACAAACAAAACAAGACAGAAACGGACCCATAAATACAGAAAACAAACTGATCATTGCCAAGGGGTGAAGGGTGAGGGGATGGGAAAAAAATTACATAAAATGTATAACTCACACTGTTATCGCAACTTTGAAAATGACCAATAATTCTTTAAAATGATCAACTATCAAGTCCGTGTTCAAATTTCTAATTGTGTTCCCACACTGCAAGTGATCGATGTGTCTTGTCCATTAAGCTGCCAGGTGCCCCTCTGACAGTCTTTCCCTTCTGGTTGCTGGAGAACCCAGCTCCTCTGTCCAGCAGCTCCCTGCGGTCTGGAGTGTGGGTGCAATGCCCACTGCCAAGTAATCTGCCCCACCCCCGTCCCCTGGTTTTTCCTGGGCTGAATTGCTTCTTGACCGTCACCACGCCCCTCACTCGAATGTAAACAAAGGAGGGTAGATGACGCTCCCCTCCCCACCCCCGTCCCTACTTCCAACACAGTTTAAACACATTATCTGTGCTCGAAATGTTTCACTGATTGAGCAAAAGTGGAATTATGAGATACCTAATAGGTGCCGGGCTTTTCAATCCCATGCAGACCACACACAGAGGAGTAAGAATTCTCAGACATGCAGACAGCCCTGGCCGGGGGGCTCACTTGGTTGGAGCGTCGTCCATACACCAAAAGGTTCTGGGTTCGATTCCCAGTCAGGGCACCTACCTAGGTTGCGGGTTCGAGTCCCACTCAGGGTGCATACGGGAGGTAGCCAATCCATGTTTCTCTTCTACATCGATGTTTCTCTCTCCCACCCTTCTCCTCTGTCTAAAAAAACCAATGAAAATATCCTCCGGTGAGGATTAAAGAGAGAGACATAGACACGGATGAACTATTGGTTGACATGGTGGCTTGTTAGGACTTGGGCTCCCGGTATATCCACAGCAGAAAACGTGGCAGTAAGGGTCCAAAGCTGTGGGCAGGCTGGGCTCTGGGGTTGGGGTTTGATTCCTGAGGCTCACAGAGACCCTGGTACCCCTGTGGGTGGGAGACCCCAGTCAGGCTCGCGGATGAAACCAGGGGCAAGTGGAAGAAGGGAGAGCTGGGAGGCACAGCACCGGGGGGAGGGGGGAGGGCTTGGGCTGAGCTGCCCTCCAGCCCGGGACTCCATCTGCACCCTCCCCAGTGTCTCCATGGGCTGAGGGCTGGAGCTCCCAATGCAGCACTGGTCTGGACCAGGATTCTCAGGGGCCGGGAAAAAGCCACTGTGACATCACTAGAGAGAGAGAGAGAGAGAGAGAGAGAGAGAGAGAGAGAGAGGGGAGACCCCAATACAAGGTTCTGGAGAGCAAAGGGGAGGTCACACTAAGTGATATACCACACTGTCAGTTTAAGGCGTTCGCCAATGATGACAGGCAAATATTAGAAAAACCTCAAAAATGACTCCAGAAGACAACTTTTCTTAAAGGCCCAAATAAAGACCCTAAAGTAAAACTTACAGTCACTGGAAAAAATGTTTTAATCACAAAAGGACGTGAACCCGGTCAGAGAAAGGTGTGAACTGGAAGGCGGATCGTGAGGCCCATGCTGAGGCAGCACGTGGACGTGAAACACGGAGCCCAGTGAAAGGTGGGAGACACAGGAGAGAAACCGAGACCCCCCCACACACGAAGGAGAGAAGGAGAGAACGGCCAAGACAGCGAGTGAAGAAAGCATGGCTGGACAATACTGAGCAGGACAAACAGAAGTAAATCAAAGGACACTCTGTTACAGAACAGAAAGAAGAGAAAAAATATTTAAAGCTACCAAAAGAGAAAGCGTACTATTGCAAAGGAAGGACCATTGGATTGACAACGAATGTCCCCTCAGAAACAACAGAGGCCAGGAGACAACGCCTAAATGGCCCCTGAGGGTTAAGGACTAACCGTGAATATAATGTTTGATGTACCCTGTGAAATTATTGTCCAAGAGCGAGCAAAATGAAATGAAAACCATGCTTCACCAACCAGCTCAGTGCAGAGAAAACTACTAAAGGATGTATTCCAGCAAGAAGAAAAGTGAACCAGAGGAGAAGGAGTGGCCTGCTAGAGACAATTCTGAGCAAAGAAACTCATACAAATATTTTGGTACATCTTTTTACCCACTAATTAGAATTTTTTATTTAAGAATACTGGATGTCAGGAGAAAAGGACATCAGAGGCCAGGCTTACCAAGAACGTCCATGCCAGAGTCCTAGATAAGATGTTTGAAAATTATTTTTTTTTCCTCTATTGATTTTAGAGAGAGAAAGGGAGAGGGAGAGAGATAGAAACATTAATGAGAGAGAACATAGATTGGCCGCCTCCTACGCACCCCCCCACTGGGGGTTGGGCCCACAACCTGGGCATGCGTCCTGACCGGGAATCGAACCGGTGACCTCTTGGTGCGTGGGTCGACGCTCAACCACTGAGCCACACCGGCCGGACAAGATATTTGAATATTGACTCTCACCCTGTGTTCACAAACAGCACATGGTCGTGGAGTGGCTGTATTTATCCTGGGACCGTCTGTTCAGTTAAGAGTCCAGGACTGTCCCGGGTGAATCTGCCATCACAGGGAAAGGCGGGCCCAGAACGAGGAGGGCTCTGGCCACCTCCACCCCTCCTTGCAGCCTTAGACATGCAGTAACAGCTCCAAAACGAGCAAAACAAACAGAAATACAGCAACGATCCAGAGACCTCCCAGCAAGTCCAGGAGAGAAGAGAATCAACATATGGTACCTGATAAAAAGTAACAAAATGGCCCGGCCGGCGTGGCTCAGTGGCTGAGCATCGACCCATGCACCAAGAGGTCACAGGTGTGATTCCTGGTCAGGGCACATGCCCAGGTTGTGGGCCTGATCCCCAATGGGGGGCATGCAGGAGGCGGCCAATCAATGTTCTCTCTCATCGATGTTTCTCTCTCTCTCTCCCTCTCTTTTCCTCTCTCTCTGTAATATCAATAAAGAAAAAACATTTTTTTAAAGAGTAATAAAACAAAAAGGAGAGGGGAAGCGAGAGGGGGGCAGACAAGACGCAATGTGGAACTTCCTAGAGAAACTACAGACCACGCCCACTGACCTGGGAAGGCCTGAGGGTGCCTGCCCTGGCTGACCGGGTGCTTCCCTGGGGGTGCTTCCCTGGGGGTGCCTGCCCTGGCTGACCAGGTGCTTCCCTGGGGGTGCTTCCCTGGGGGTGCCTGCCCTGGCTGACCAGGTGCTTCCCTGGGGGTGCTTCCCTGGGGGTGCCTGCCCTGGCTGACCGGGTGCTTCCCTGGGGGTGTCGCCCAGTGTGAGGCAGGGAGGAAACTGAGCGAGCAGAGGTCTGAGGATGGGAAAACGAGGAAAGCAGCCTCGCCTGCTGATGGTAGAATGCCCACAGAGAACTTTCCAGAGACCCCACCGGCAACCTATTAGAACCGATACGTCCATTCGGCATGTTTTCTGGGTTTGAAATCAATACACAAAACCCCAGAGTAGTTCTGTACATTAGGAGGACCCCATCGGAAAGTGTACTAGGAAAAAGGTTTCCCCAAACCAACAAACGACAAGTTACCTGGGGATAAATCTAAGAAAAAGGTGAGCTAGAAAAGAGATTTATGACATTTTATTGAAGGGCCTAAAAGAAGACCAGAATAAATAAAGCAATATACTGTGGCCATAGGTAGAAAGAGCGACATCGTTCAGAAAAATGGGCACTTCCTCAGATCTATCTGTAATTTCAATGAAATCCCCATAAAACGCACAACCCGGAGTTTGTCACGCTTGACACATTGATTCTTACGGAAATTCACACGAACGCGGAAACATCAACGAATGAATGACCCTGAAAGTGCTGGAGGAAAGACAGAACACAGTGTGTGTGGCCCCCCAGATATCAAGGTCACCCGTCGTCATTAAGTGGCTGTCGTATTTGGATAGGCAAGGAGACCTACAAGGAACCCCGAGGTCCTGGAGCAGAACCCGCCAGACCAGCCGCGACAGGCTGGCTCCAGACTCACACGTGAGAGAGAAACACATCGCCCTCGCGTCTCGGCCACTCACCTCGGCGCGCTGTGTCCCGCACGGTACCGTCACCATGACCGGTGTAGAAGGCATCACAAATCAGCGGGGCCCCTCAGTAAATGGTGCAGGGACAGTTGCCTACTGCTACGAAGAGAAGACACAGAGGCTCCCACGCTGTGCGGAAATCAACTCCAGGCGGCGTCACAAACCAACACGGAGAAGAAAAGGAGGGACAAGTTGGCGAAACGACAGCTACGGTGAGCACGGTGCAGGAGAGGAGGCCTCCGACAAGCACGAAGCAGAAATCATCCGGAGCAGTGAATGCGTTTGACCGTGTCGAATTATAACTTCCTTACGGCAGGCAACCTCGGGCAAAGGGCGTCAGGGAGAGAAGCAGCGACTGAGAGAAAATGCTGCTGATTATAAGACAAAGTGATACTTTTTATCATACATGAAGAACTTCTACCCAACATAAGGAAAGGACACCCCAAAGTAGGTGGGCAAAGGCGCCCACCGCCAAGCCACAGTGGAGGGCGGCGATGAGTGCATGAGCAGAGTTCAGCACCCCTGGACGTCGGCTCGGCGGGTAGAGAAGGCGGGCGCCTGTCAGATCCGACTCCGCTCACTACAGAGCCACGGGGAGACAGTGCCTGAGGTGGGAGGGCAGCGGAGTCCTTAGGTGACCTGGAAGACGGGAAGGAATGGCCATGGAAGAATATCTCGGGCAGGGGACAGCAAGTGGGCAGCCCTGGGTCAGGAAAGACTGGCCTGCGTGGGAAGGTCCATGTGTGTGAGTCTCCCAGTGAGCAAAGGGCAGGGCAGAGGGAACTGGGACCCGAGGTCCTGGCCACCTCCAGGGGCTCCGGCCTCTTCTCCCTCTCACTCTGCAGCCCTCAGCCATGCCTGGGTCTCATAAACATTCATATTGTGGACAGATGGACGGATGGATGGACGGATGGATGAATGGATGGATGGATGGATGGATGGATGGATGGATGGATGGATGGACAGATGGATGGATGGATGGACAGATAGACAAATGGATGGATGGATGGATGGACAGATGGATGGATGGATGGATGGATGGATGGATGGATGGATGGATGGATGGATGGATGGATGGACAGATAGACAAATGGATGGATGGATGGATGGATGGATGGATGGATGGATGGATGGATGGATGGACAGATGGATGGATGGATGGATGGACAGATAGACAGATGGATGGATGGATGGATGGATGGATGGATGGATGGATGGATGGATGGACAGATAGACAAATGGATGGATGGATGGATGGATGGACGGATGGATGGACGGATGGCATGCTGAGCCGTGCCAGCTCCCCAGAGGACATCTACATCCCTGCTGGCTAGTGCCTTTATTCTCTGCTCTTCCCCCACATTGGGGGGGACTCAAGCCACTTGCTGTTCTATGACAATGACAGCCCATGCTTCTCCCACCTCTGCTCTCTGGTCCTGCAGTTCCAACCTCTCTGTCCCGGCCCCGCCCTCCCTGCACCCGGAAGGCACCCTGAAGCCTGTCGCTGCTCCAGGTGAGCCCTTTCGGCTCGTCCACACCCTGGAGCACAGGTGTGGTGCTCCCCTCGCTTCACAGGGTATCAGTCCAGAGGCGGCCGCACAAAATGCAGACCGAGGGCCGAAGTCAGAGGGCCTGGGGTCCCAGTCCTGACCGCGGTCCCAGTCCCGCTCGCAGATCTGCATGTCCTAACCTGCAGGTGGGAAGAAAGAACACCCACCCTACAGAGGGGAGGCCAAGGTCCGAGAAGGGGTGCCGCGCCTGTGAGACTACAGGCACGTGGTCATCCCTCAGTGTGCGGTTGGCCCCGTCCCTGGTGGACTGAGACCTCTTCTCACTGCCTGCGAGCTGTGGAAGGGGACCCAGCCTGTTCTAATCTCCCTACGTGTGTGCACAACGGTGTCTGGTCATCTAACCAGGGACATCACCAAGATACACATGCACTTATTGAATGAACGGGTGAGTGAATGAATGAATATAAGAAAGGGAAGGTGTGCCCGTCTGGTGTGGCTCAGTGGACTGAGCGTCGTCCCATGGACTGAGAGGTCCCGGTTCGATTCCCAGTCAGGGCACATGCCCGGGTTGCGGGCTCGGTCCCCGGTAGGGGGCGTGCAGGAGGCAGCCGATCCATGCTTCTCTCTCACATCAGTATTTCTATCTCTCTCTCCCTTCTTCTCTCTCTACAAAATAATAAAAACATATTTAAAAAGAAAGAAAGGGAAGGTGGCAGAGCCCATGCCACAAAAGAGGAGTCTGGGAGAACCGGCCAGTCTGCCCGGGAACAACCCACCCACGGCCACGGCCTGGAGCCACACGGTCCTCATCCCCGCAAGCCCTTGGGGCCACGCGCCAGCTACACAGCTACACAGGCCGCGACTCACTGCCCTCGGCTCTTCTTACTCTTTCCATCTCGTTTTACACTCACAATCGTCCTGATATTTTTCTGGGCTAGAACGCCCTGGGTGACCCGAAATGTCTGAAAGTCCAGCTTCTGTGATTAGGATAGAAATCATAGATTTCCAAGTTTTCAGCACCCCGTGAGACCCCGGGACGTGGACTCCGTGTTGCTGCTCCGTGTTTTTCCTGGCTTCTCCCCGGGGCAGAGTGAGCCCCACCCGACCAGGTGCCGGGGTTTCGGGGGCCCTGGTGACGTGGGGTCCTGACAGTGGGTTCCTGGTCACCGAAATACCCGGGAATTTAAAACACCCAGGTCCTTCTCCTGACTTGGCGATGTGGCGGGTCTGAGCGTCAGGAGCGGTCCTCGGGCTGGGCTCACAGCACAGGTGACCTCACACCTGGACAGAAGGCAGGTGAAGACACAGGAGGTGTGGACCTGATTCCCTCAGGAGTGGCGCTGGGGTTTCTCGTCTGGGTTCGGGTTAGGGTGGGCCTGTCTTCCCCCTGACGCCCACGGGGCTGTCTCCCTCAGCCCTGTCCGGCGTGAGCCCGGCGGGTGGGAGCAAGCCCCCCTTCGGCAGCTCCCCGGGAAGCTGCACGTGTCTGGGTGCAGCCCTGATGGATGAGACGCAGCCGTACACGCCAGCATGAGCGATGGGCTCCGGACAAGGTCACCCTCATGGCACCAACGGGACGGCTCAGTGGCGGTGCTCAGGGATGACGGACGCTGCCGGCAGCCCGTGGAAAATGAGATTCCGGGAGGGCACGACGCCCCCGAGGCGGCTGCCGCGTCTGCCCTTCGGGGGGTCCTTCGGGGCTGACATCGCGTCCTAGCTCAAAAGCTTCCCCTGCCTGTGCCCATCAGGGATTGGAGGTGTCTCCTTCAGCGTCAACACACAATGTCATTCCAGGAATGGCCGAATGCAAAATACTGCACACATTTACAATGAACCACGGCGACTCCACTCAACACCCCCTCCCCTGAGGCTCCCTGTGCGCCCAGGGCCACCTGCACCTCGCGGTGGCCGCCACTAGCTCACCTCTGGGAGCACAGACAGCCTCTGGGACCGTGCAAGCCGGCCTTCACCTGGAGCCTCGTGCGGCTCCCAGCAAACACCCAGCCCACAGACTGCTCCCGTCCTGCCTCCACCCCACTGGGCCCCCAGCCGGGCGTGGTCTGTCGGGTCGGGAGAGACCTGGGCTCACGCTGCCATCTGATCCTTGTGCCCAGGTAATGGCAGCAGCACGCAGGGTGGTATGAGGGGTGCTGAGGAGGTACCTGGCACACGGTAGAGGGGAAGAAATTGAGCCAGTCCAGGCAGAATCCACTGCTTTCTCCGACCCTCTCCTCTGGTTCAGCACAAAAGGCCTCAGGCTCCCGTGCTGGGGGACGACGGAGGAGGAGAGAGGCCCAGGACGGAGAGGAGCCGGCAGGCGGGCAGCCCGGACTGCAGAGAACTTCACATGACTACCTTCCGCTCCTGCGGGTATGGACTCTGGGGGTCCCGGGGTCGAGGCCTGGCTGATGCTTGGAGGTACCTGCTTTCAAAGCCCGATGCTGGGAGCCCCCCAACCCAACTGGATCAGCACCTCTGGGCCTGGGCCTGGGCATCGGTTCTTGCCACCATTCTGTGGGAAAAGCTGGCCACTCCCAGTGACCACGGAGATTCACAAACCAGACACGAGCACAGACCAGCAGCCAGACTAACCTAGGCCAGAGCCATGCCGCGGCCCTTGGGTCCGGCACAGAGCGGCCCGCGGTGACACCGCGGCATTTGCTGTCACACCAAGGGAAGCTTTCTGACCCCCGAAGGGCGTGCAGAGGCCTCGGCGCCCGGGGGGGAGGGTCAGAGGCCCCCCTGGCCTGCCCCTCGCCCTGCCCTGCGGCCCCCCTCCCCCACCGGCATACTCTTCTTCCTTAATGAGGGTTATTTGTCTACAGGCGAAGAATCTCATCCGATCGCCAGATGCACCAATATCGTCGGCCTTTATGGCTCTTTGGGGATACAATCTGCGTGTCATTTGGCTTTTTATTGCTTTTTATTGGCTGTGGGACTGTCGGGGAAAGAATGAGGGCGATTTATCATGCGCGGAGGAAGCCTGCCACAGCGCCCGACGGGGCCGTCATGGGAGGAAGAGGCGGCGGGGACACGACCGGGTGCTGCGAGGCACGGGAGAAGGCAGCGGAGGACAAGGGCGCCGAGGACAGCGTCTGTGCGTCCCCCAGGCGTGTGGACAGTGAGCGTCGGGGAGGGGCAGTGCCCTCATGCCCGGGCAGTGCCCTCCGGGCAGGGCCTTCACCTCGGGGCCCGAGAACCTGGTGGCGATTGTGGAGGGAGCTGCTGGTGTGGCAGTGGCCAGCTCTCCCACGGAGGTGATGCTCGGGCCTCCCCACCTGCGCTCAGTGGGGCACCTCGGATGGACTGCAGACAGCCACCCTCCACCCACGGGCGCACCTGCCTCCACCGGGAGTCTAACGGAAACAGCCGAGAGCGGCTCAACCCTGCGCGGCCCGTGGGTGCTGAGGACGGAAGGTGGGGCAGCGGCGACCCCCACCCAGCTCGGGTTTCCCTACGGCAGCCCGCAGGAGAAGCCCAGGGAAAGGCGGAAATGCAGAGGTCCTGCCCTGTCTGTCCATCAGGGCTGGGCTGTCCCCCTCCCTCCGCTGCGGAGCGTGGTTACGGGTCACTGTGAGCGGGAGAACCACGGAGCATCCCGGTAGGCCTGACTCCATCAGCGCCCACCTTCCGTGGACGAGCTGGCACCGGCGGCTCCCTCCACAATCGCCATCGGGTTCTCGGGCCCCGAGGTGAAGGCACTGCCCGGGCACGAGGGCACTGCCCCTCCCCGACGCCCACTGTCCACACGCCTCTGCTCGCCCACCTGCTCCCATACCCGAAGCGGAAGAAAGTGAAGGTCAAAGGGGCAAGAAAATGCAAACCCGGGGGCCCTGGCGTTGCTTATTTGCCCAAGATCTCTGAAGTGGACCGGGGTCCTCACTCCTGGAGCCGGGCTCTCTGCCGTGCCGGCCATTAGCCACCTGTGGCTCGTTAAGTGATCTAAATTAAGTGAAATCACAAGGCGAGCTTCTCAGCCAAGCCAGCCATAGTCTGAGTGTCGGCAGCACGCACGGGGTGGCAGGGGGGAGGCCACCATGTGGGGCAGCGTGGCCGCGGAGAGTTCCCGGCCCCACCCTGCTCTCAGCTGTCCAGGGGCGCTCAGAGGTGCGTGGACTTGGCCCGGGGGGGCTCTCGGGGGGGGGGATGGCTTTCCCCAACTGTTCAAAGGCATTTAGGATCCAGGGACCAGGGGACCACCAGACCAGGCACCGCACGGGGTGGGAAGTCATAGACCAGGCGGAAGGGGTCCCTGCCCTCACCTGGGACACCGGCTTTCGGGCCCAGGTGCTCACCAGGCGCTGCTCTCGGTACTGTGGCCCTGCCCTGGGGAAGGAGCCCAAAGCCTCAGAAAGTCTCGTCTCCTGGCAAAGACGTCAGGTTCCTGATGAAAGGACGGGACCCCCCCTGGAGGGGCTGCCCCGGACCCTCCCGCACCTGCTTCTCCCCGCCGACTCGGAGCAGAGGTGACAGCGTTGGGGTCCCACAGCCCCTCCTGCAGAAAGACGCCAGAACTGGAGCGCTTCCTTCTGCCGGGTGGGTGGTTGCCTGTTTCCCCGCCACCGGGAGAGCGCTCCGGGGGCCGGAACGGCTGCTCATGACATTTCTGGAGGGGCCCCAGTGTGAAATGCCACCCACCCGACGCACGAGAGCTGCGGGCAGGCGAGAGGTCAGAGGAGCTGACACTTTGTGTCCTTACCTACAGGGTGCGAAGGGGAGGAAGGGCACATTTTGGGGAGCACCGAGCTGGAG
Organism: Tadarida brasiliensis; assembly: GCA_030848825.1. Classification (NCBI taxonomy): domain Eukaryota; kingdom Metazoa; phylum Chordata; class Mammalia; order Chiroptera; family Molossidae; genus Tadarida; species Tadarida brasiliensis. Next base: position 2,578,667 of record CM061264.1, on the reverse strand, counting down.
CACCCACGGTCGGCCCTCGTGGGAGCGGTCCCTCCGTCAGTCAGGGGGCTGGAGGTGGGGAAGGGCCTGCGCACACCGCAGGAGGGTGGACGGCTAGCGGCAGAGATGGAAACACGCAGATTCCTAATTCCAGTCCTGGCAGGACAATGCCTGCGTCATTGATCTATTTAGTCGTCTTTTCAATGGTTGCCAGTAACAACCTGGTTCTGGAAAATTAGACTAAAAAAAGGCACAGAAGACTTTCCGAACGCCTGCCCAGAACAGGCTGAGCCGTTCAGTCACCCGGAGAGCGTGTCTGAACACCCACCTCCGGCAGGTCCGGCGCTGCCCAGCCACGCGCCAGGGCCGTGGGCACGCGCCCCCGTGGGCACCTCCCTGCTCCAGCATCCGCACTTCCCTGCCTCCTTCTGTAAACCAGGGGTCACCGGGAACGGCCCAGGGATTCAGAGGTCAGGCCCAGATCAACGGAAGGAGGCCCACCTGGCCCCAAACTAATAAGTCCACTTGTCATTGAGAGGCCTCTGCGACCTTGATGGAGACATCACGGTATCACGGGATCGATTTAAATTGTGAGTGACAAATAACAGATCACATGCGCTTGTTCGCTTGTCCCAGAGGCCTGTGGGCTGGCAGCTTTGGATCCCCAGGCCCCAGATGTTATTAATGGAGCGCAGCTTACTCCGCGCTGGGGCGCGGGACCCCTGGCGCCGTGGGCCACCCTGCGTGCTTCCTCAGTGTGAGACTGAGCTCGGGCGTCTCAGCCAATGTCATTGCAGACCCGGGACCGTTCGGCTCGTGAAACCAGTTCCGTGGGGGGTTTGCCCTGCACGAGAGGAAAGGGAGGAGAGAAGGCTTTTTCCGCCCACACCCCCGGGTGGGGACCACAGACCCTGACATGAAAGCTGTCCTGACCCTCCTCCTAGAAGGTGTGATACCCATCCTGGCCTCACTCTGGGTCTCAAAGGAGGAAAAAGAGTGTTGAGAAACAGAAGGAAGTTCTGACCCGCACCAGAACCATCTGGGCCAGACGCGCGCTCGTGACTCGGTTGTTGGGTAAAGAAGGCATATTCTTGTTGTCACAGCTCTGTCCTGTGAGCTCCGTGACCGAGACAGTGTGTTTGGCAAGGTGCAGTCCGTCTCTGGGCAGAGATCGGCGGGGGGCGCAGCCTGGAGCTGCTGACTCAGGGGCCACTTGGGCAGCTCCCCATTCCCGCCGGGACCATGGAGGGTAGAGGGGTGAGCGCGGGGCTCGTCCGGACCCCACTGAGGACTGCACTCAGCTCCTGGGGGACTGTCCCCATAACCGTTCCTGAATCTCTCTAGCAGAAGGGTTGTAGCCTCCACTGAGAACCTGGGGGACCCACAGCCCACGCAATGATTGGCAGGGACGTCTGAGCAACTTCTTCATTATTTTGTTGCTGTTGTTAGTCCTCACGAGAGGATATTTTTCCATTAAGTTTTAGGTAGATTGGAAGGAGGGGGGAGAGACACATCGATGTGAGAGAGACACATTGATTGGTTGACTCCTGCACGACCCAACCAGGGCCGGGGATTGGACCACAACCGAGGTACGTGCCCTTGACCGGGAATCGAACCTGAGACGCTTTGGTCCATGGGCTGATGCTCTAACCGCTGAGCCTCACCGACCAGAGCTGAGCAGCTCCTTCAGTGGGGAACCTCCTCCTACGGCTCTCTACACCCTTCCGTGTTTGTCCCATCTCGACCTGAACACGCATGTATTTCTCCTGGTAACCAGCCGGGAAAGCGGAAGAGCGCCACCCACACTGAGATGGTCACGCCCGGGGGACTGAGCAGCAGACCAATAACCAAAAATTTCACATTAGCGGCTCCCCCAAATTCCAGCTTGCTCCTGTGCCCTGACACCGGCTCCCCAGCTGCGGCTCCCTGTGGGGAGGAAATGCCCAGGTCAGACCTCGTCCCAGGGCGGGCACCGTGCCCGTCCCTCTTCCCTTCGCGGCCCGTGACCCGGGCGCGAGCCGTGGAGACGCCGCCTTAGGGAGCATCGCCCACACTCTGCCGGCACTTTCTCCGCAGACGGGAGCTTCCGTTCACGGCTCTGCGGGGCGCCCGGAGTGACCTTACAACCCAAAGCCCAAGTTTCGCTTAGGTTGGATCGTCCTCAAGAGAAAGACTCCGTGGGGTCCCACCACATTGCCACTGTGGCCAGAAGTCCAAGATCAAGCTGCCGGTCCACAGCGCGGGTTCAACCGGGTGCTCCAAGGGAGAATCGCTCCGTGCTCTCCCAGCCCCTCGGCATCTTTCCTTGGCTTGCAGGGGCGTCCCCCACCTCTTCTTCACGTGCCGTCTCCGTGTGTCCAGGTTTCCCCTTCCCGCGGGGACACCGGTCACGTTGGACCAGAGCCCCCTCTCATGACCTCCTCTTAACCTGACTACGTTTAGAAAGACCCTATTTCCAAGGCAGGCCACATGCTGGGGTGTGGGGGTGCGTGGGGGTGTTAGGATCCTGACGGGTCTTTTTTAGGGAACACCAGTAAGTCCATAGCACCTCCCCAGTTCAGAACGCGGGTTCGAGAGGAAAATACCTGTGTGAGACGAAGACCGAACAAGCAGCCCTTGGTCACTGGTGAGGTGACCGGGACACAGCACTCAGTTCCCCACCCAGACGTCCCCCTAAGCTGAATGTGCCCCTCTCGAACCCTCCAGGAAGGCTCGCTATTCAGTGGCGTGGATAGCGGGCATCCTCTTTGTGGGCAGGGAGGGAAGGGCCAGCGCGAAGCTGAGCCGGCCGTCCTGCCCCCGTATTCGCCCTCCGAGAACTCCCGCCGCGTGGGGGTGGGGCGGGTTCTTCGGACAGTTTCAGGACTGGAAGTAAAATGTAGTATAATGTATCTCAACAGCCCACTGAGAGAGTCTGGCCCGGCTGACAGAAGTAGGTAGATACGTAAGAAACCCTGCAACGTCAGGGGCCGGGCTCCTCCCGCTGGCCTGGACACCCGCCTACCGGTGTCCCTGACATCGCCAGGTCCCGAAAAGCGTTCCTGAAACAGATCGGATTCCTGTGGGATAGATGCACGGAGAATGGGGTCGGCCTGACGTGCTCATCGGATGCCTCTTTCCAATGTTCCGGCATTGACATCTTTCTGTGCTCGGGCCTCTGCGTGCATGGATGTAACAACTAAAAACTGTGAGCAAATAAAAAATCAAATCAGAGGAGGTGATGTCAAAGGACTCGGACCGAACCGCACAGTCTGAGGGGACAGTCCCCATGAGTCTGCCCCCTCAGACACCCACTGCAAGCCCGGGCCCCCAGGGCCACCCTCACTGAAGAACACCAGGCTAGAATTGGGGGAGCGGTCCCACAACCATGCTCAGCTTTGATCATTTGCTAGAACTTACAGAACCCGGGAAAGTGCTGTCCTAACAATGACAGGTGTCTGACCCCAGAAAGGATCCCAGTAGAACCAGAGGTCTGTCTCGGGGGGTTCCACAGGTCAGGCAGCGCCCCCTGGATCGTCACCCTCCCAGTGCTGCCAGCCCGGGAAGCTCGGTGTGCAGAGTGTGAAACATTGTAGCACATTTTCTGATCTTTGAGTTCGTCCCCTGACGAGCAAGACAAAGGCGTGGGCATTCAGAACATCCAGAACACTGTGCCGATCGGGGTGCAGAGCACTCTCCCACGGACCCGCCAAGGACGACCCTGCGTCCAGGTGTGAGCCCTGGAGCACACCCTTGTCCCGAGATCCATGTCCTGAAGACGCGTCTCTAACACGATAAAAGGGACTTCTTTTTTTTTTCTTTTTCTGTATTGGTTTTAGAGAGAGAGGAAGGGAGAGGGAGAGAGAGATGGAAACATCGATGAGAGAGAACATCGACTGGCTGCCTCCTGCATGCCCCCCACTGGCGATCGGGCCCACAACCTGGGCATGTGCCCTGACCGGGAATCGAACCGGCGACCTCTGGGTGCAGGATCGATGCTCAACCACTGAGCCACACCGGCCGGGCGATAAAAGGAAATTCGTCCAAGCCCCATCTCTGCAGGGACACAATCGTCCACCCTGTGCACCAGCCACAGTACATGCTTCCTCCATGCACAGGAACGAGGTGTCCTGCCTGTCCTGCATGTGAGGTAACAAGGCCACGAGCGTGCGTGCGTGCGTGTGCATGCATGTGTGCGTGTGTGTGTGCAAACAATGTGCAGTTCTGTTCCCTTACGCAGAGCAGGTTCCAGGACAGGGACGGCCGAGCTCTGAGCCCCGGGACTTGGATTCTCGCCATCGGTCACTGACTGTTTAGCAGAATGGCCCTTCGCTCCCAAGCGCTGTCAGGAGGACGGTCCCCAGCAAACGCAGGGCGCTCATTTCAAAGTCAGAGCCACGTGAAATGCACCGTAGGAGGGCGTCCACAGCAGCTCCTGAGATAGTCGTTCCCATCTGGGAACATAAGTGTTGGGGCTCTATCCACGGTGCCTCCTGCCTGGCCTCCGGCCTCTCAGGGCCACCTGCGCCTGGTCTCCTCCTGCCGGGACGCAGCGCTGGGCTGGGAGGCCCCTCCCCTCCATCGAGCCCCCCAACCCCCCCAGCCTCCACTGTCTCTCCGAGGCTGTTCTGGGGAAAGAAAGCGTTTCCTCTCTGCACGTGCTACACTCCTCCTTCACCAGGAGGAAGATTTATGTTTGTCTCCAGTGGCGGACGCACTTGGCTGCCGAGTGAAATCGGGAGAATCCAGGTGTCTGCAGGTGTCCCTGGCACCTCGGTCAACGGCTCGGTCGCCAGGGACTAGTCTGGCTGGAGGGAGCGACCCTCCTCCGCCCACTGCCACCCACGAAGACGCTCCTGCTTCTTTCCTTCCTCCCCCTTTTCACTGTCTTTTATTTTGTTAGTTCTTTAAAGGGTAATTTACAGTGAAATTGAAATGCAGAGATTCTAAGGGCAGTTTGGTAAACCTAGACACATCCACGCACCCACGTCAACGCCACCCCCACCGAGACAGGGAACATTCCATTCCCAGCCCTCCGGAAGGTTCCCACGCCGGCTCTCTGCTCAGCCCCGCCCCGCCCCCACCCAGGCCACCTCTGCCAGCTTCCAGCCGCAGAATGAGCTCTCTCTCCTGGAATTTCGCAGATGCGGTCGCCCGCACACAGCCTCCAGGGTCAGCTTCCTCGGCTCCCCACGCTTCCACGGTGCACCCCGTCACTGAGACGCAGGCCACCCTTGTATCTCCAGGGAGTGCCCAGGTGTGCTGTGCGGGGTCTGCCTGTCCCCTCCCGTCTCGAAGGGCATTCAGGAGATGGCGAGTGAGGTTGCGTGTACCCCCACACGCACCTTTGGGAAGACACGTGTTTCGTCCTCTTGGGTGGGAGTGAGGTCGCTGGGTCACAGAGGGGGTACAGGCTGGACCTTCTAAACCCCAACACGTGGTTACAATGTGCAGGGGCATCGCCCTGTCCCCAGCAGCATCTGAGAGACCCTGTGGCTCGGCCACCGGCCTAGTCCTCGCAGCTCTCTGCGTGGCACCAATGAGCCCTGGTGACAGGGACTCTGAGCGACCGTCCCACTGGGAAACTCAGGGATGTGGTCGGGGCTATTGTCTCAAAGGCTGCAGCCCTGGGAGAACACGCATGAACAGCAAACTGTCCCACACGCACATGGGATCCCCTGCAGTCAGGTCCCGTCGGACTCCACCCAGGTTTCAGTCAACCCGCCTCCCTCTGAGAATGTGGCTGGACGAGAGCCCGACTTGGAGCTGAGTCTCAGGTGGGTCCCCAGCCCTCCCCACCCCGACCCAGAGGACACAGGGCTGCAGGGAGCCCACTGCCCGGCCTGAGCTGGACCCTCCTCTTACTGACTGGGTGACCTCGGGCGAGTCTCTTAAGCTATTTATGCTTTTGTTTCCTCGGCTGCAAAATAAGGATGCTAAAAATGCTACCTCACGGGACATCGGGAAGAGTCCGAGAGGGAGGCTCCAATGCTTAGAACAGCACTTGGTACGTGATAGCAGATGTTGGCCGTGATGGGAGTAACCACGGTGAAGATGACCTTGTCCATGCTGGCGATGGCCCAGATTACTGCCCGCCCCCACCCTGTCCACTTCAGCCCTGGTCCCAACGATGGGATAAGCCTCATCTGGGGTGACCTTTGGATGACACAGACTGATCATGAGGTCCCCTGCATAAAGCCCACCATCGCCCCCCGTGCCCCGTCTTCAGAGCAAGATCCGGACACAGAGACGTGGCCCCTTGTGATCTGGAACGTGCTGTTCATCCAGGTCATCACTCCTGAAAATGCACACGGGCCCCGTGGTCCAGCCGAACCCTGCAGCCCTGTCACCTCCCGCTGCCTGGGGTGTCCACCCAGCTCGTTGGTCCGCTCCTTCCAAGGTTAAACCTCCTCCAATCACAATGCCCCCTGGGATACAATGATGCATTGTGCGTACTTTCCGTTCGGTATTTCGCGTGTTGCTGTGATCTCCATAGCAGTGAGCCTTCCTCACAGGGAAGTGCCTTACGATCTCTGTTTCTGCCCAGCATGGGAAGGGCCCAGTGATCAGTGCTGACTTGGATACCTGGGTGGATGGATGGATGGGTGGGTGGATGGATGGATGGATGGATGGGTGAATGTATGACAGATAGATGGATGGATGGTGGATGGATGGATGGATGGATGGATGGATGATGCATGGATGGCTGCATAAATGGATGGATGGATGGATGGATGGATGGATGGATGGATGGATGGATGGGTGAATGTATGACAGATAGATGGATGGATGGTGGATGGATGGATGGATGGATGGATGGATGGGTAGATGGATGGGTGGATGGATGGATGGATGGGTGAATGATGCGTGGATGGGTGCATAAATGGATGGATGGATGGATGGGTGGATGGGTGGATGGGTGGATAGATGGATGGATGGATGATGCATGGATGGGTGCATAAATGGATGGATGGATGGATGGATGGATGGATGGATGGATGAATGATGCATGGATGGGTGCATAAATGGATGGATGGGTGGATGGGTGGATGGATGGGTGGATGGGTGGGTAGATGGATGGGTGGATGGATGGATGGATGGATGGATGGATGGATGGATGGATGGATTGGTGGGTGGATGGCTAGGGAGGTGGGTGGATGGATGGGCAGCTGGGAGAGAGGAAATTGATCTGAATCTAAGTGCATGTGCCACACAGGACATGGTGACATTCTCATCTCACATCCACCCTGGATATGGTCCCTCTCTAGTGGGACTCCTCAGATACCGCGAAGTCTCAGCCAAATCTTTTATTTTTAGTAATCAGACAGGAACAGAAGGACGATGAGTCCCCTGCTCCATTCTCTTCCTGTGTGAACCCATCCTGACCTCCACCATTAGACTAGCCTTTCCTAAATACCTCTCCTTGTTTGATCCTTTTTCAACAACCACCCCCCACTGCCCCTAACCATGGCCTCTGGAATCTTCGGCAAAGATGCATTAAGACTGAGGCTCTTGGCCGCAGAATATTAGGAGGCCGTGCTGACAAATGACCTATCTCGTGCCATTGGAGTCAGGTGATGAACTCACAAGAACAACAGAAACAAAAATAGCAACTGGTCGTGTGCCAGACCCCTCACTGAGGGCTTCACACTCACCCAGACGCCCGGCGAGGGGCAGCCTCCCAGCTGCACGCTTTTATTGAGACTTTGTCAGGAGGTCAGCTCAACCTTTAGATCAATTCAATCTTGTGACCATTGATTCTGCACGTGTCGGGGGCTGGCTGTAAGGAAGGTCACCTAACGCCCTTCTCGCCTCTACCCGAAGGTGACTCGAGCAACGTCTTCTGGCTGGGGGCCACTCGGCACCCTTGAGAAGACACCAGATGCACTCTCGCCGAGCTGGAAGGAGGGAGGGTGCGGGGACGTAATTCATGAGATGCAGGAAGCCCTGTCTTCTTGTTTGGGCTGCTGCCCTGGTGTCGGTGGTCAATTTATCGTACGGGATTAGTAAATTCACTGACAGCCCTGCCAGGAGCTTGCAGGGAGCCAAGGCAGAGTGATGTGGTGATTAGTACAGCTTGTCCTAAAGGCCAAATTTATGATTAGGGGATTAGCAGGGAACGGAGCCCATCTGCGGCTTCCTGTGGGGCGGAGCCGAGAGCTCTGTGGTCTCGAGAACAGGCCAGAGCGACGGTCCAAGGCCTGGAGGCATGCTTGGAGCGGCTTAGATGTTGTGTCCTCCGGAGACTAGCACCAGAGGAGACAGACCTCTGTCCAGGGTGTGGCCACATGCCCCAGTGTCCCTCTTCTTTAAAACCGGCCTGGGACACCCGACAGAGGCTCCTTCATGGAGCAAACTTCAGTAGGCGCCTCTGAGCCCTCTTCTGTACTAGACTTCGTGTTGGCCTGCCTTTGCAAGAACCCACATAGGCCAGTGTCGCAAGAAACTGCCCGTGATGCCTCTTCTTCGTAGGTTTCCATCCACTGACCCCCTCTGCCTATCGGCTATAAGTCCCCGCTCGGCCCTGATGCATTCAGAGCTGAGCTCTCTCTCTCTCCCCCATTGCAATGGTCTTGAATAAAGCCTTGCTTACCAATTTCTCCAGTGTCAGAATAGGTTTTTGTACACCACACACTTCTCTCCATTGACTACCCCGTTTTTTTTGTTTTGTTCAGATAGAGTGAGAGGGGGAGAGAAGAAGAGAGAGAGAGAGAAACATCGACGTGTAAGGGACACATCGAGTGGCCGCCTCCTGCATGACCCAACCAGGGCCGGGGACAAACTGCAACCGAGGTACATGCCCTTAGCGGGAACTGAACCTGGGTCTCTCTGGACCGCAGGCCGACGCTCTAACCGCTGAGCCAAACCGGCCAGGGCGACTACCCCGTTTTTTAACAACTGTCATAGCAAAAGGTCACAGGCCCTCTCCTGCAGCCCCTGCCCAATCTCCCCTAAGTTTATTGTAAGTCTGTTTCTGTCTTCACTGTCCTGCTGAACTGGCTTCTATCCAAGTGACGCTGGACTCCATGTCACCAACTCCAATGGCCACTTCTCTGTTGTCATCAACTTGTCCTCTCAGCAGCACTCACTGTGGTGGTCTGCTCGCTCCCGTCAGAACCTCATTCTCTCAGCTTCTACCGTGTCCTTCCTCTGCCTCCCCACCCCTCCTCTCCAAGCAAGCCGCTCATTGTCGCCCTGAATTCTAAGTGTTTACCTTGCCCTCAGAGACCTCAGACAGTCCCATGTCTTTAAAAACCAAAATGTGCTGATGAACCTGAGATCTACCTCCTTGCTTCCCAGGAGTTGCACGTTTAATGGACAACTCCATATTTCCACTGAGACGTCCAATAAATCTCAAACTCACTTGGCCAAAAGCAAAAGCATTGATTTCCACACCACACACAACAATGAAACAAAACTCTTCTTTCCCAGCCTTCCCCATGCAATCCTTCACTCGCTCATCAAACACCCACCGAGCACCTACCACGAGCAGGCACTGTCCTAGCTGCAGAGGGCACTGCCCTGAAAGGAAGAGACAGAAATTCCCTCTGGCAAATGGAGGCACCGTGGAGTGCCCAGTTCCTCATGCCAAAGGCCTGGGAGCTATAGTCAGTTCTTTGCTTTCCATCCATCAGTAGCTCCCAACTGGGTGATTTTCCCTCAGAGGACATTAGGCAAGGTCTGGAGACCATTTCGGGTGTCGTAACTGATGAAGGGGGTGCTATTGGCATCTAGCATGTAGAGGTCAGGGAAGCTGCTAACACCTGACAGCGCCCTGAATGGTCCCTACACGACACAGAACGATCCAGCCCAGAGGGTTACAGTGCCAAGTTTGAGAACCTGTCCTACACCCAGTCCACCAGCGCGCCTGGCTTTGCTTCCAACATATGTCCCCATCTCACAGCGTCTCTCCACATCACGGCCACCAGCCTGGTACAAACTGCCATTCTGTCTCATGCGGTTACTGCACAGACTATTTGAACATTGAATTTCACTTCTTTTTCACTAGGAGTTATCTCTTTGTCATCAAGGGTTTTATTTTTTTTTCTGAATTCCAGGCAACTATCAGAAGATTTGAACTTGTTCGTGTATATTATCATTATTATCACCATTATCACCTCCACCATCACCATCAGCACCACTATCATCATTAACATCATCATCACAGGCATCATCACCACCTTCATCACCATCATCACCACCATCACCATCATCATCATCACCACCATCACAAACCACCACCATCACCATCATAATCACCATCATCACCACCATCACCATCATCATCACCATCACCATCACCATCATCATCACCACCATCACCATCATCACAAACCACCACCATCACCATCATCACCACCATCACCATCATCACCACCATCACCATCACCATCATCACAAAGCACCACCATCACCATCATAATCACCATCGTCATCATCACCACCATCACCATCATCATCACCACCATCATCATCATCACCACCATCACCATCACCGTCACCATCATCATCATCACCATCACCATCATCACAAACCACCACCATCACCATCATCATCACCACCATCACCATCACCATCACCACCATCATCATCATCACCACCATCATCATCATCACCACCATCACCATCACCGTCACCATCATCATCATCACCATCACCATCATCACAAACCACCACCATCACCATCATCATCACCACCATCACCATCATCATCACCACCATCATCATCACCATCACCATCATCACAAACCACCACCGTCACCATCATAATCACCATCGCCACATTTATTAAGTATTGGCCCTGTTATAGGCTCTGTGCTGGGTACTTTACACACATCATTTCATGTAACTTCTGCATTATTGCCCTGATTTTGCAGACAATGTTTCATTAGCTAAGAAATCAGACACCAAATCTGGAATCGGTCTGCCTAGCTCTGTCAAATCACCCCTACGTGTCCCTTAGGGGTCAGTTATTTAACTCAGCCTTCCTCCGTGCCCTCGCCCATAAAATGGGGTAAATGGTAGAGTTCACCTCACAGAGCTGTTGTAAGGATTCCAAGAGAGAGTCCGTGGGAAGCGACTAGTCTGGTGCTTGGTAAGCAATGAGTACTCAAAAACTGTTAGCCAACCCATCTGCTAGTTATCAGAATGAAGGCTGCTGAGGCTTGCAGGGATTAAGTCCTTTGCTCCAAGTCCTGTTGCAAGGGGTCAGTCCACGATCTCACAGCCACACAGGCTGCCTCCAGCTGGGACCAGAAAGTACCTATGGAAGCAACGAAGACGGACCACCCAGCCCCTTTGCTCCCGGGAGGCAGGAGACCGTCCCCCTCCCCTTCTGCAAAATGTTCAGAAGCAGCAGAAGCCCTGAAGGAGGTTCTCAGTGTTTTTATGGCTTTGACCTTTCAGAACACTCTGCTGTTCCGTCTGCGCCTGCCCTCCCCCTCTGAGAGCGCACATGACGCGGATGGGCCCTCCTGCCCTGCTGTCCCACGCACAGTCCTCGTCCCCCTGCCGGCCCCTGTGCACCTGCTCTGCCACCCTGGCCGGCGAGCCCAGCCTCCGACAACAGGGACGAGGAGGCTGCGGCGTGTCCGTGGCACGTGCCCGCTGTGAATGAGCTTGTCTGCAAGGCTGCAGACATCGCTCTGCAGGAAAGTTGCTTAAAGTTCATTTTTGATGACAGTGATAGACGCAGGTAGTGCTGAGGACCTTTGCCAGCTGAGAAAAAGAAAAATAGAAGGAGCCATTAGCCACCAACCATGGGGAGAGTCTCAGCGCGAAGAGGAATCTGTACGTGACCTGGGGGGAGGGGCGCGTGGCTTGGGAACTCTGAGCTGGCCTCCGAGGTGACCCAAAGCTCTTCCTCTCCTATGCAGGGTGCCGCCTCCCACCCTGCACACAGTCCGGACTGTTTGCTCACAACGTCCCACCTGCCTGAAATGCCCCTCCCTCTTCTCCAGCTCTTACACAGCAGCAAACTGAGCTGGGGAGTCACTTCCTCCAGGAAGCCTTCCTGGAATCCCCTCCATGTGCCTATTTTTACATATTCCCTCATGGGGCGTGCCCTGTGTTCCACAAGGCACACCTATTTCCACCCGATGGTATCTCTTTGCTCCTTGGAACATCCCTCAATAACCTCCAGAAGGACAGGTACATTCTTTGGCACCCTGGGCCACTTCTGATGACCCCCAGTTCTTCCTGCCCTCCCCCGGAAGCCGCCTGAGGGAGACGGCCATTCTTGGCTGAGCCCGGATGCAGGACGTGTTTGAAACCAGAGAACCTGGTCTGGGCTGCCGAGGCAGACAGGGCCAGTCCTGCCGGCCTCCCGGACCTGCCAAGGACCTCGGCTAGACACCAGCAGCCACCCTCATTCCCCGCTGCTCCCCCACCTTCATCCATCCATCCCCAGGACCTGCCGGCTCGGCCCCGGGAATGACCCTCTCGCTGTTCCCTCGTCTCCATCCTCACCAGAGCAGCGATGAGTCACACCCGAACCTGGACACCACTCCCCGGTTGGAGCCACCTCGGGGCAGCACCTTGGGCCAGATGTGCCTGGTGAAGGCCCCTGAGCTGTCCCAGCAGCCTCTGCGCTCCTGGGGTGCCCGTGGACAAGGACTGCCAATCGGCCCCTAAGCTGTCTGAACCCCGCTCTAGGAGTGTTTGGGGCCCCAGCCTCCCCGCGGAGCATGCTGGCCTCCGGGGCACCAGCCACTCTCCGCTCCCTGCAACCCTTTCTCCACGCATGGAGGGTCGTCTGGAATTCAGGCTGCAGCCACCACAGCCGGAGCAGCTCTCCCGGCTCCCGCGAGTCAGCACCAACGTGAGGGGCCACCGGAGGGGCCACGGGAGGCCTCGGCCACGCTTCGAGCTCCGGAGCGCCTGCCTCTGCCGGGCCGTCCGTCAGCACCCTTGGCGGCGGCATCCCCGGCACACGCCGGAGGGAAAGAAAGAAGGACTTTGTCTGGTAGATGCTCCAGGTGACGTCTCGTGGGCTCGGGAAAAGAGGCCATATCACAGTGTCCCAGATGGCCTGCAGCACAGAAGCACCCCAGATGGAGGGGGACCCCGGGGGCATCAAGCCCCTCTGCGCCCACGGCAGCTGCAGGTCGGTGGGTTCCGTCACTCAGCTGCACCGTGGGATTCGGCGGGGAGCAGAGGTGCGCTGCAGAGGCCAGCAGAGAAAGCCTGGGGCATGCAGCTGCCTTTGTGCGCTTGGAGGTCCCGGTCCTCCCCTGAGGCGCTGGAGCCCTGGGGCTGCGTGACCGGGCCCCCCAGCCCGGGGCTGGCCGACAGACACCTGTGGTTGCTCAGTTCTGGACTCTGGAAGTCCCAGGTCAAGGTGTCCGCAGGTGAGGCCCCTTCCTGGCTCACAGAGGACCGCCAGGTCCGCGCATGGCGGAGAGGGAGCTCTGGTGTCTCCTCCTCTATGGACCGGACGCGATCCTAGCAGATGGGGGCCCCACCCTGAGGACTTCACTTAACCTGAGTTACCCTCTCACAGGCCCCGCCCTAATATAGTCACCTAGGGGGTAGGGCGTCAACACCTGAGTCTGGGAGAACACAATCTGGTCCATAGCGAAGACGGACGCTCGCCGGGACGGTGTTCCTGAACTCGGGAAGGAGCGCGCAGGCGCGCGCAGGCGGGGGCAGACCCCAGTCTCGGGACAGAGGGAGGCTCGGGCAGGGCCCTGCTTCCCAGGCGGAGTGGGGGAGACAGAGAGAGGTAGGCAGAGACAGAGAGAGAAGGCGAGACAGACAGAGAGAGACAGAGACACAGAGAGGCAGAAGGAGCGGGGCAGAGACAGAGCGCTAGCAGGCAGAACCAGGACGCGGGCTCAGGGATGGAGACAGGGAGTCCCTGAGGGCTGGACCTGGGCCTCTTGCGGGGACCCCACGCCAGGCCCCTCGCAGAGCCGCGTGGGACCCGCTGAGTGAGCGTCCAGCATCAGAGGAAGAAATCCTGCAGAATTTCCCCAGGAAGTGGAGCCGGGGAAATAGAACAACTTAAACTTGACACTGGGCTCTGACGGAAGTCTGAAGAGACCACACGATTAATTCAAAACCACCGAATGAACCCAAACCGGGCTCCCAGGGAAAGGAAGGCCAGCTCCCGCCAAGGACGCCGCGCTCCAGGCGGGGCACCCCGCGGGGGGCAGAGCTGGCCCTTTGAAACTGCGTCGCTGGCAAGGTCGCTCAAGGGCAAGGTCACCGCCGGACCCCTCCATCCAGGTCCTGGAAGTCCCGTCCTGCCCGGACGACCCTGTGCTAGTTGTGAGGACAGAGCCTGTGTGAGGACGGCTGTGGAAATGCCACCGTTCTGCCACGTTCTCAACACTGACCCACGTTCCTTACGCAGAAACATGGGGTTGACCACGGGGGACTCAGACACCCCATGGCCTTTACTCCTGTCCTCGGATCCGCACCGGACCCGGTCCTCACCGATGGCCGACTCCCCACCTGCATTGTTGAGTGAGTGAGTGACAAGGAGTCCGCGGGGAAGAGGCAGGGATGTCCCAGCAGAGGGACGAGCAGTAAATAAAAGGACCCGAGGCTGGAGAAAGCCTGGCATGTCTGCAGGAGGGTCAGACGGCCCCTGTGGCCTGACAGAGGCGAGCGTGGATGGACGTGGCAGAGGCAGACCGGAGGGAAGAGAGAGGCTGCCGGCCTCCCGGACCGGCCTCCGGGACCCCCGGGGCCTTGCAACAGCCGCGGTCTGGCTTCCTTCGGCGTGAGTGGGCAGGGCGGAGTCTCACCAGCCCACTGGCCTCTCGCCCCCACTGAACAATTCCTCGGACCCAGGACCCTGGGCCATGAGCAGATCCACCCTCCCCCGCACGTCCTCCGCCGTGTGACGGTGTCCAGCCTGGTTGCCAGTGAGGACAGACACTCGCCCTGAGAAGGAGAAGGTTCTGTTCTCCTCTAACCCTGTGTGTTTGGTTCGTTTTGGGGCGAACGAGCAGCAGAGATGGAGCCTTCGGCGTCTTTCCTTCACGGCGCTCCCGTCGGAACAAGGGCCGTGCCTCATCACCAGACACACGTGCTGTTTAGTGATAATTACGGCAGGACCCACAGGCCTGTACAGGTGAGTGCTCTTTAAATGCTCGGGGGAGGGTTGGGGGAGCAGCGCCCCCCCATTCCTCCCACCTGCCTGGGGTCAACGAACCCACAGCCACCCAGACACGCGCTGCCACTGACGATCGTGCTGTACGATCTCCGATCTCCGTGTCTCTGTGCAAAGCCGAGCCCAAGCACAGCACCCTCGGCAGGCCCTGCCCTCTCTGCGCTCTGGGGGCTCACCAGCAAGGAGCCCAGCCCGACGGGGCGGGGTGAGAAGATCCAGAGCTCTCCTTCAAGCCAGCCTCTGACCCAGTCCAGCTGGGGGCCTGGAGCGGAGCACGCGCCCTCTCTGAGCCCCACGAGGCCCCTTTGCAGAGGAAGGACAGGTCTCCGCGGCTGTGCTCACCCACTCCAGCGAACGCCCACTGGGAGGAAGCCGGGAATGCGCATTCCAGGAACACAGCGTCGCTGTGCAAGTCCCGTGGGGCCCTGTTGGCTTCCGGGGCTGTCGGAAGAAGATGCCACGGGCTGGGGACTCAGACGCAAACATGGCTTCTCCCCAGTTCCAGAGGCCGGGAGTCTGGGGCCCAGGTGTCCCCGAGTCGGGGCAGAGCCCTCCCTGGCCTCTCCGGCTGCCGCTGGTGGACAGCAGACCTGGGCTTGGAGGTGCGTCTCCGTGGTCTCCGCCCATCCTCACCTGACTCTGTAACCCGTTCTCTCTTCGAAGGACGCCAGCCATTGCTCTCGGGCCCAGAACAGCCTCGTGATAACTAATGACATCTTCAAAGGCCCGATTTCCAAATAAGGTCCGTTTCTGAGGTTCCGGGGAGACATGGATCTTTGGGGGTGCGGTGTGCTATTCCCCCCACGGTAGTTCTCTTGGTGACGCACTCAGCAGCATGCTGGGACTTAGCAGGAGTTCCCCAAGTAACTGCCTAAGTGCAAGTTGATTCTGTGATTTTTCTCATTCGTGCAAAACCCTGATCATTTCCTCACTGGTGCTCCGCTGTGGCCCACGGGGGCCCACCCACGTGCTGTGGACAGGACACGGACAGGCGCTCAGACTCAGAAGGGGTCCCATCGGCCTAAGGCACCGACTCCTGCTCTGGAGTGGGCCGAGCTGTTCGGGTCTCATGGCTGTTGGGTGGACGTTAGATAGCCGTCCTGGGGAGACCCTGCATCACGATTTAAACGGTCCCACGGAGAGCCTGGCCGGTGTGGCTCGGTGGCTGAGCATCGACCCATGCACCAAGAGGTCGCCAGTTCGATTCCTGGTCAGGGCACACGCCCAGGTTGTGGGCTCCATCCCCAGTGGGGGGCGTGCAGGAGGCGGCCAATCGATGTTTCTATGTCTCATCAATGTTTCTCTCCCTCTCTCTCCCTCTGTCTCTAATCAATAAAGGAAAAAAATTAAAATGTTTAAATGGTCCCACAGAGAAAAGTCAAAGAGAGAAGAGCTTTCTCTAATTCCAGCCTCAGTTTCCCCACCACCCCCCTCCAGACTGAGCCCCCCAGACCCGTCGCTTGGGCAGATTAATGAGGTGACAGCCTCAGATCGTTTTTGAGGACGTCACACACCTGCTGGGCTCAGTGTTATTACTGACATTTCTGTCTTCTGGCACAGAGACCACATGCACCCCGGCCCCCAGCACCTCTCAGGTGGAGATTCAGAGATCTCCCCGAAAAACCGAGTAACCTGAGCCCACCTGATGG
Source organism: Tadarida brasiliensis (assembly GCA_030848825.1). Classification (NCBI taxonomy): domain Eukaryota; kingdom Metazoa; phylum Chordata; class Mammalia; order Chiroptera; family Molossidae; genus Tadarida; species Tadarida brasiliensis. The sequence continues at coordinate 2,561,938 of CM061264.1, read as the reverse complement.
CACCTAACTAATCTCACGTGGCTGATGGAGCCAATGTCCCTGTGGCTGGCTGTGTGGTCTGGGAGCCCAGTCACGGGCCGCCGTCTGGTGAGGCCGGGCGCCTGCCGTGCAGGGCGGTCAGAGCGAACCTGTTTCTCCCTCCCGAAGCTCAGGCGCCTGGCCTGGGCAGCAGGTGCCCGTGTGTGAGCACCCGCGTGCAGGGGGAGCGGGCTTTGCTGCAGGCCAGGGAGACCGCCTCCCTCCTGCGCTCCGGGAACCCGGGCGCCCCGTTCTGCACGTCACAAGTTACTCGTTTGGGAAACTCTCAGAAGGCTAGGGCAGAATTCCCTCACCGCACTGGCGGCAGGTGCCCCACGGTGGCTGCCAGGCCCCAATGTCCCCTGACTGGCAGGCAGTGAGGGCCCCTCTTTGCTCCACAGAGTGTGGGCTGGATGGGTCCTCCCGGGTCTCAGAAGGTGGGGGCTATGCTGGATGAGAAGGTCCCTGCACTTTATCCTTCAGTATGAAACTGGGGAGCACCTGCCCACGCCAGGCTCAGAGCTCACACCTGGGGAGCACCTGCCCACGCCAGGCTCAGCGCTCACACCTGGGGAGCACCTGCCCACGCCAGGCTCCGAGCTCACACCTGGGGAGCACCTGCCCACGCCAGGCTCAGAGCTCACACCTGGGGAGCACCTGCCCACGCCAGGCTCAGCGCTCACACCTGGGGAGCACCTGCCCACGCCAGGCTCCGAGTTCACACCTGGGGAGCACCTGCCCACGCCAGGCTCAGAGCTCACACCTGGGGAGCACCTGCCCACGCCAGGCTCAGAGCTCACACCTGGGGAGCACCTGCCCACGCCAGGCTCTGCATTCACACCTGGGGAGCACCTGCCCACGCCAGGCTCAGAGCTCACACCTGGGGAGCACCTGCCCACGCCAGGCTCCGAGCTCACACCTGGGGAGCACCTGCCCACACCAGGCTCAGCGCTCACACCTGGGGAGCACCTGCCCACACCAGGCTCCGAGCTCACACCTGGGGAGCACCTGCCCACGCCAGGCTCAGCGCTCACACCTGGGGAGCACCTGCCCACACCAGGCTCCGAGCTCACACCTGGGGAGCACCTGCCCACGCCAGGCTCAGCGCTCACACCTGGGGAGCACCTGCCCACACCAAGCTCAGAGCTCACACCTGGGGAGCACCTGCCCACGCCAGGCTCTGCATTCACACCTGGGGAGCACCTGCCCACGCCAGGCTCAGCGCTCACACCTGGGGAGCACCTGCCCACGCCAGGCTCCGAGCTCACACCTGGGGAGCACCTGCCCACGCCAGGCTCTGCATTCACACCTGGGGAGCACCTGCCCACGCCAGGCTCAGCGCTCACACCTGGGGAGCACCTGCCCACGCCAGGCTCTGAGCTCACACCTGGGGAGCACCTGCCCACGCCAGGCTCTGAGCTCACACCTGGGGAGCACCTGCCCACGCCAGGCTCCGAGTTCACACCTGGGGAGCACCTGCCCACGCCAGGCTCAGAGCTCACACCTGGGGAGCACCTGCCCACGCCAGGCTCAGAGCTCACACCTGGGGAGGACCTGCCCACGCCAGGCTCTGCATTCACACCTGGGGAGCACCTGCCCACGCCAGGCTCTGCATTCACACCTGGGGAGCACCTGCCCACACCAGGCTCCGAGTTCACACCTGGGGAGCACCTGCCCACACCAGGCTCCGAGCTCACACCTGGGGAGCACCTGCCCACGCCAGGCTCTGCATTCACACCTGGGGAGCACCTGCCCACACCAGGCTCCGAGCTCACACCTGGGGAGCACCTGCCCACGCCAGGCTCAGCGCTCACACCTGGGGAGCACCTGCCCACGCCAGGCTCAGAGCTCACACCTGGGGAGCACCTGCCCACGCCAGGCTCAGAGCTCACACCTGGGGAGCACCTGCCCACGCCAGGCTCCGAGCTCACACCTGGGGAGCACCTGCCCACACCAGGCTCTGCATTCACACCTGGGGAGCACCTGCCCACGCCAGGCTCAGAGCTCACTCCTGGGGAGCACCTGCCCACGCCAGGCTCAGCGCTCACACCTGGGGAGCACCTGCCCACGCCAGGCTCAGCGCTCACACCTGGGGAGCAGCTGCCCACGCCAGGCTCAGCGCTCACACCTGGGGAGCAGCTGCCCACGCCAGGCTCCGAGCTCACACCTGGGGAGCACCTGCCCACGCCAGGCTCTGAGCTCACACCTGGGGAGCACCTGCCCACGCCAGGCTCAGAGCTCACACCTGGGGAGCACCTGCCCACGCCAGGCTCCGAGCTCACACCTGGGGAGCACCTGCCCACGCCAGGCTCTGCATTCACACCTGGGGAGCACCTGCCCACGCCAGGCTCCGAGCTCACACCTGGGGAGCACCTGCCCACGCCAGGCTCAGAGCTCACACCTGGGGAGCACCTGCCCACGCCAGGCTCCGAGCTCACACCTGGGGAGCACCTGCCCACGCCAGGCTCTGCATTCACACCTGGGGAGCACCTGCCCACGCCAGGCTCCGAGCTCACACCTGGGGAGCACCTGCCCACGCCAGGCTCCGAGCTCACACCTGGGGAGCACCTGCCCACGCCAGGCTCAGAGCTCACACCTGGGGAGCACCTGCCCACGCCAGGCTCCGAGTTCACACCTGGGGAGCACCTGCCCACGCCAGGCTCAGCGCTCACACCTGGGGAGCACCTGCCCACGCCAGGCTCAGAGCTCACACCTGGGGAGCACCTGCCCACGCCAGGGTCAGCGCTCACACCTGGGGAGCACCTGCCCACGCCAGGCTCAGCGCTCACACCTGGGGAGCACCTGCCCACGCCAGGCTCAGAGCTCACACCTGGGGAGCACCTGCCCACGCCAGGGTCAGCGCTCACACCTGGGGAGCACCTGCCCACGCCAGGCTCAGCGCTCACACCTGGGGAGCACCTGCCCACGCCAGGCTCAGCGCTCACACCTGGGGAGCACCTGCCCACGCCAGGGTCAGCGCTCACACCTGGGGAGCACCTGCCCACGCCAGGCTCAGCGCTCACACCTGGGGAGCACCTGCCCACGCCAGGCTCAGAGCTCACACCTGGGGAGCACCTGCCCACGCCAGGCTCAGAGCTCACACCTGGGGAGCACCTGCCCACGCCAGGCTCAGAGCTCACACCTGGGGAGCACCTGCCCACGCCAGGCTCAGCGCTCACACCTGGGGAGCACCTGCCCACGCCAGGCTCAGAGCTCACACCTGGGGAGCACCTGCCCACGCCAGGCTCTGCATTCACACCTGGGGAGCACCTGCCCACGCCAGGCTCAGCGCTCACACCTGGGGAGCACCTGCCCACACCAGGCTCTGCATTCACACCTGGGGAGCACCTGCCCACACCAGGCTCAGCGCTCACACCTGGGGAGCACCTGCCCACACCAGGCTCCGAGTTCACACCTGGGGAGCACCTGCCCACGCCAGGCTCAGCGCTCACACCTGGGGAGCACCTGCCCACGCCAGGCTCCGAGCTCACACCTGGGGAGCACCTGCCCACGCCAGGCTCCGAGCTCACACCTGGGGAGCACCTGCCCACGCCAGGCTCCGAGCTCACACCTGGGGAGCACCTGCCCACGCCAGGCTCCGAGCTCACACCTGGGGAGCACCTGCCCACGCCAGGCTCTGCATTCACACCTGGGGAGCACCTGCCCACGCCAGGCTCCGAGCTCACACCTGGGGGGCACATTCCATCTGAGCACACACTCTCGTCCTTGTGAAATCTGGAAACAGCTCTTTGGAACCAGCTGCCTCAGATCCATTCCGCGAGGACGTCTCGAAGGGTTTTGCAACTTCTGATCAGATTCCATTTCCCACTCCGACCCAGCACAGCGTGTATGCCCCTTGCCAAGCCCTTCAGATGGCAACGATGTGGAGCAGTGATCACAGAGTGCCCTTCGTCTGTCTGAATTCACGCGGCCAGCACGACACGTTCCACTCAGACTCGGCATCTGAGTTTCTTTCCCGCCTTCTCTCCCACTGGCCAGACGCCCCAGCTCATGCCCATGTCCCGGGACGCCTGGCACGATCCCCGGGCACAGTCGGGGCAGAAGAGCGGCCCCATGATTCAGGCCAAGGACCGTTCAAACCCCAGCTCTGCCACCTTCTGGCTTGGGGACCGAGGGCAAGTGACTTCAGTGTCCTAACCTCCGCTTCTCCATCTGGAAGATGTCAGCCGGTTGAGGGTGTCACACGGGATCATGGGGGGACGCTCCGGACTCAGCCCCTCCTGTGCGCCTCAGGGGCGGTTCCCGATCACAGAGCGGCCGCTGTGCCCTCACCGTTATCGCACAGTAGGATGCGGGGTTACGTGTTCGAGCTCTGGGCTTGTGAGTCACACGGGGAGAGGACACGGTCCCAGCACGGCCAATGTGGGGACACTCAGCAGAGCACAGATGAGCTCTGAGGGCTCAGTGATGTCACCAACACGAAATGCTCCTCCGAGTACCCGGCAGACGGCGAAGGCTCGATAAACATCAGCCGCCAGGAACAGCAGCACAATGTCCAGGGCGTCTGTGCGGCAGACACTGTCCTCTGCTCGCTCGTGGAATTCCACACCTTCCCCAGGAGGCGGCACCCCTGTTCTGAAGGGGGCGCCGAGCACAGACACGCTGAGTCGTCACCCAGAGCCACACCGCTCACTGGTCTGGCTCCCGAGTGCGCCCTCTCAGTCATGGGGCCAGCGACCGCCTCTCGCCCCCATGCTGTTACGATTTCGCCCTCATTGGTGGAGTCTGAATTCCTCCAGGGAAGGGGCTGTGCCTTCTCCACCCGCCCCCGGACCGGACGTGCGCCAGGTGCCCACAGAGCGAGCTCTGCCGGTGGAGACGTCCGGAGATGAGCCCTCGTGGGCTCACAACCCGACAGCCCACTGGGTGGGTGGGTGTTCGGGTCTCCCTGCTTCCTCCTCCTCCTGGAACGAGCCCTCACAAACGGGATCCACGTGAGAAGTGGGTTTGCGTGGAGCACTTGGCCATCGTTCCTGCCAGCTCCCAGCCCACCTGGGTCCCCTGGCCACCCAGGAAGAGCCCGTGGGCTGGGACACAGGTGCCGCCTCCTGGCCTTCCTCCCACATCTGCTCCCACCTCCGAGGGCTGCGGCTCAGCCATCCAGCAGCCGCTCGGTAATGACTGTCATTATGTGATTGCGATGTCGCTGGGGCCGGTGATGTGTCACTGTCCACATTTATGAAGTGCCCATGCAGCTGCGGAAAACAATGATAGTGAAAAACAGGGGAACTTTCCTCGGATCGTGGGCCACTCAGAGAGAAGATTCCGGAAAGGAAGGAGTCAGTGGGGTGAGGGGTTCGATGTTTAAAGACGGGCAGTGAGCTGAGACCCTTCAAATAACCCCCCAAACACACTTGAAAATGTTGCCTGTTGTTGACGAGAGAGTTGCACTCGAGAACCCAGAGAAGGTGAAGTAACTGACCTCAGCCCAGACGGCAGGATCGGTGTCCGGGGAACAAGTCACTTCACAGTCCCTGCGTACTCAGTGACCATGGAGGGGAGGAAGACACAGATGCACCCCGTTCCCTAGGGCACCTCGAGGCTGCCGAGGTCCACCCTCACTTTCCCATCCAGAGGGAGGGTGAAAATGCCGTCCTCCCTTGGGGCCCCTCAACCCATCAGGAAGCGTCTGTAGGAGGAAACTGAGCCTGTGTGTTTCCATCCACATCACAGCCTGCGGTCGGTCTGGGGACCCTCTTGATGCCAGGGCGGGGAGCATCTCCTGGGCAGGGGACAGAGGTGGGAAGAGAGAAGGGAGAGCAGGCCACAGTCCACAAGCCACAGGCCACAGCCACATGGATCAAGAGAAGCCTTGTTCTGCTTCTCTGCCCGGACCTGACCAAGGGGGTCACACGAATCACATAAAGCTGTAAGGAGCCGGCAACCCAGACTCCCGAGGGTCTCGTATCGCTGCCCCACGGAGGGCTTGCTGGGTGAGACGTGATGCAGGTGTAGAGCAGCGTACCCCGATCTCACCCCGCCCCCTCGCCCTACCTGTCCCACCTGAGCCAGCTCCCCGAGAGGAAACCATGTCCAGCCCTTCCCTCCTCAAGGTCGGGCCTCAGTTCCTGCAGAAACAGCCGGTGGCCCTGCCATCTCTGGGGAAAGAGGAGCCAGGCTGGTGGCCCCCTGGCACTGACCCGCACCTGGTCACACTTCACGGCCTGGACCTTACAGATGGCGCTCAAAGCGCCTCTGAAATGGGTGAAGCAGCTGGGAAAGCTGAGCTGTGTGGGCACCGGTGCGGGACCCGCCTGCCCAGCTCTGCCCCTCGTGGTCGTGTGGCCCCGGAGCTCTCGGCCTCCCTGGGCGGTGTCTCGCTCCTTGAGGAGGAGGTGGTACTAGTGTCTTCTTCATAGGGCTGCTTGAAGATCGGCGAGTTAAGGTGGTGAAGTGCTGGCCACCGGGTCACGTGTGAGCATGCCGTTTACGTGTGTGAATAAATGAAAATGAGTGTTTCGCCTGCTCGCTGGTTCCAAGTGATTTCTACCCGCCATCGCGGGGAAGCTGCAGCTAGCATCCCTGGAGTACAGCCCCACCCCCCACCGTCACCCCACACCCTCCACCCCGGTCTTCCCCTGCGCAGCGCCCTGTCTTCCTCGGCATGTTGACACCCGAGTAGACACAGCCTGTCAGTTTGGGCATGAAAAGCTGCAAATGGCATCAGGAAGGGAAAACAAGTGATGCTTCCCGTCTCTCTCTGAAGTCCCGACGGCCCCAGGGGATGACACACTGAAGTGTTTCACAATCTTTCCGGGGAAGTCAGACAGATAAATTCAAACTCCATTCATGTGTCTGAAGGCGCCCAGGAAGGCTGGCAGGCTGGGCGGGGCTCCGGTCCCAAAGGCGCGAAGGGGACCTTTCTCCTGGGGACAATGGCTCTGAGCGGGCGCCATGCTGTACCCCGGGAGCAACCCCAGCTCTCAGGCTGCCCTGACCCTGTGCTAGCCCCCTCCCCACTCCAGCTCCAAACCCACCACCTGGCAGGGTTGCTGGAGCTGCATACCCAAGCCGTTGTCAACATCGGCGCCCCAAAGACCCAATCCTGGTCCCCACTGAACACAGCACAGGGGCAGAGGCAGAGTAGACAGGACACAGAGAGCCCGGGCAGGGGAACAGGCAGCACTAAGTGGGAAGTTAATGGTCACAGAAGATGTCAGTAACACTTCTAAGTGTCATAGAGACCACACCTGAGAAAGTGCCCATAGATGACAGGTCATGAGTAGGGAGTCAGGTGAACATGGACACTAACCTCTATGGGCTCAGATTTTCTCACCTGAAAATGGAAATCATAATAACCCCTCTATGACAGACTGTTATGAGGATTAAATGAGTCAATATACATACTTCCTGGAAAAATAGTGTTAGATATTCGGCAGATACTATCATTACTATTTTCATCATCAACACCAATATCATGATCACTATTATCACCTTCACCATCATCATCACCACCATCATCATCATCATCAGTATCATCACCATCATTGTCACCATCACCATGATCACCATGATCGCCATCATCATCACCATTAGTATCATCACCATCACCATCATCATCACCATCATCATCATTACCATCATCATCACCATCATCATCATTACCATCATCATCACCATCATCATCATTACCATCATCATCATCACCATCACCATCCTCATCACCATCATCATCATCACCATCACCATCATTACCATCACAATCATCATCACCATCATCAGTGTCATCATCACCACCATCATCATCACCATCACCATCCTCATCACCATCATCATCATCACCATCACCATCATTACCATCACAATCATCATCACCATCATCAGTGTCATCATCACCACCATCATCATCACCATCACCATCCTCATCACCACCATCACCATCACCACCATCATTAGTATCATCATCATCACCACCATCATCACCATCATCAGTATCATCATCACCACCATCATCATCACCTTACTCACCATCATCACCATCACCACCATCATCACCATCATCATCATCACCATCACCATCATTACCATCACAATCATCATCACCATCATCAGTATCATCATCACCACCATCATCATCACCATAATCACCATCATCACCATCACCACCATCATCACCAGCACCACCAGCACCATCATCATCTCCATCATCTCCATCATCACCATCATTGCCACCATCAGCTCTACCACCATAATCAACATTACCATAATTGTTATACCCTACAAGGGAGAAAATAATCTGGGCTCTAAAAGGTGGGTTACACTGGGACAGGAGAGCAGCAGAGGGAAGCAGGTCTGCCAGGTGAAATGAGAGAAGTGAGGAACGGAGGCTGGGAAGATGGAGGATTCCTGAGACCAGTTTTGTTGAAGGGCCAGCAGCAGAACCTGGTGACAAGGGTAGGCTGGGGTCAACTGGTAGCAGCTTTGTAGGAACCCAGAGTCTCCTGCTCTCCCTGACTCCTGGCTTTGTCCTTCTTTTCCTCGGATCCAAATGTCACACCTGTGCTTGGGTGATAACCCCTACTTCGTACCTGGAGATCCACACTACCTTCCAGCAATGTGTGTGAACACAACTGCAGAGGCCCAGGCGTGCTGTCCAGGGTCAGTCCCCTAAGGCCACCTAAATATACTCCTGTCTTTAGAGGAGCATGTCCTCCTCCCCAGCAACTGTCTGCTCCACCCTGTTGGCTTAACGGAGAGGTGTCCTGGGCTTCTTCTCAGAGGCTGATTGAAAGTCCTCCTGGGCTGGGAATGGGAACGGCATGATAATTAGCTGACGGGCTGCCGTCGCCAGGCCTCCAGCTCTGGACCGCTGTAATCGGGATAATGTGGGAGTTGATTTGTTCTGTCCAGAATGTACCATTATTGTTAGATTTCCCACTGGCTAGCTGTGGCAATAGTCATTTATGTCTCCGTCTCCCCTAGGGGGACTCCTGATCCCTTCCCGGGGAGGGACGAGCCTCCCCCGGCTTTGCCGTAAATGCCTGATTACTGCTCTCGGCAGCACAGTTGGTCTTTTTCCTCACTCTGGGTCACATTTCATTTTGGTTTAAATAATGAAACCAGCAGACCAGAGATTAGAGCTGTTAAATGATTTTTGCTCCCAGGAAACAGAGACAAGCTCACCGACAGCCCCGTGGACCCTGTGTTGCGGCGGGACTGGGAGGAGTGGACGCACCGGGACGGTGTGGCACGGACACGCAGAGGCGAGACTAGCGGTCCAGTCCAAGAGATCAGGAGGGCAGCCCCCAGGCCACACGGTGGGGAGACTGCACCCTGAGCCCCCCTGGCAGGCGCAGAGCAGGCCTGGGAGTCTTGCACCCACGACCAGAGTGAGCTCTATCCAGAGGCAGGCAGGGAACCCAGGGGTGGAGATGGACTCCTCGACCTTCACGGGACAGCGAGGTGCCCCTGGACCGTTGTGCTTTTTCCAGTGCTTCATCTGTTCTTTCCACCACGAGAAATTCCCTGGGGCACGGAGCTGCCTCCAGCATGCGGACGAGGAAAAGCGTCAGAGATTCTCCACTCAACCAAGACATCAAACCCGCTGTGGCCAGCCCAGACTGCAGCGCTGCGCTCTGAGCCTCCGTTCCCCATCTGTGAAGTGGGAGGAGTAAGGCCAGCCCTGCAGGTCACCACTGAGATTAGAGAGTATGCGCGGACGCCCCTCAGCTGCTGCTACAATTTAGGGTTCCATCAAGAAGGAAGGCTGGCCACAGCGAAGCCACCTCCCGTGCACCCCCCTCTCACTGGGACAGGCGCCCCGAGCAGCTCAGGATGGGGAGCGCTGGAGGAAGCCAAGATGGGCTCCCCCGCCAGGAGGGCTGGGGGTCCCCAGAGAGAGGGAATTGCGCCCAGTGACCTCCAACCTTTGTGTGAAGAAAGCAGCATCATCCCAGGCTCAGAGGATGCGGCATGAAGCAGACTGCACGTCCCACTAAGCAGACCAAAATTAACTTGTGTTGAGTGGCTGGAGCAGGCTGGGCCGCCAATTGTGTCCCCAGGAGCCAGGCCGGGTCCCCACTTCCCGGGTGGTTGGCCCTGCTTCAGCCACACAAGGAGCCTAGCTCCCTTGGGCCGCAGACACCAAGGGCCCTGAGGAAGTCACGGCTTCCCATCAGGGCTGACCCACACCAGAGGTCTTCGTCTCTCCTGTTCCTTCTCCCCCACCAATGTGACAATTACCAAAGGCCCAACCCCTTGAAGAGAATCCCCGCCTCACTCATTCCCCACTTTCCTTTTGCCTTGGGGCCTGGTGTGGCCTCTGCGGTGTCTGACCCACACTGTACCTGCAGTGCGGCCCAGCTGCCCTCGTGTCTTGGGGTGGTGTCCCTCTCCAGCTCAGCCCTGTGGACACAGAGTTCATTCTGGTGTCAGCGCTTCCATCCCAGACAGCCTTGAGCTCCTGGGAGCAGAGTTCCATGGCGGGCCCATCAGGGAGCCTTGTTGAAGGGGCGCCCCCTGGTGTTGTGGCTGAGGCATGCACGCACTTGGGCGGCAGGCAGGGCTGGTTCAACCCCGACTGCTGCTTTCCGACTGTGGCCTCAAGCCACTCTCTTCACTTCGTGGAGTCTTGGTTTTCTGACGTGTGAGTGGGACAACGAGACATTTCCTGAGGGAGCCGCTGCCCTCACGTTATAATTAATCTGTCACCCCCCAGTCCAGCACACGGTGACCCGGATTCCATCCTCACCCTTCCGCTGACTCTGAACTTGTCTGGGTTGCGTGGGCTGTTGCTCGTTCCAGGGCCGCTTTCCTGCCCCGCCTACCCTTTAGCCCCTTGGCTCCTTCCGCACGGTCCCCCCTCTGCCTTCCTAACACTCCCAGTGCTCCTGGCTTCCAGACCACGTCCTCCTTCCCCGCCCCTACCTCTCCGGGCTCTCCTTCCGAAGCTGCTGGTCCCCACAGACTTTCTTACCACCTGCGTCAGTCAGCTCGGGAGGCCACGACAAAACACCGTGGGCAGGTGACTTAAATCACAGACACTTATTTTCTCACAGCTCTGGACCTCAGACGTCCAAGATCAAGGTGCTGGCAGACCCAGTTCCCAGCGAGGACCCTCTTCCTGGCTTGCTGACGGCCACCTTTCCCCTGTGTGCTCACGTGGGCTTTCTTCATGTGCGGACATGGAGAGAGAGCTGGTGTCTCTTCCTGTAAGGGCACTAATCCTATGAGATCAGGGACCCACCCTGTGACCTTATTTAACCCTAATTCCTTCCTTAGAGGCCCCAGCTCCAAATACAGCCACTCTGGGCGTGGGGATTCAACCCATGGTCTCTGAGGGCTCGCAGACATTCAGTCCTCAGCAGCCCCCTAAGGTGGGTGTCCCTCAGGCACTGGTACTGGACTGTCCTGTCCCCTGACCTCTGTCCATTCTTGAGCGGCCCAGAGGAGCTCTCTGTGATGATGAAAACACTCCAGTCCACGTGACCTCTCAGCAGGACTGTGGCTGCCGCAAATGAGGAACTCAGCATGCCACGCAACTGCAGAGAGATAGATGATAGACAGATGATAGATAGATAGATAGATAGATAGATAGATAGATAGATAGATAGATGATAGATAGATAGATAGATAGATAGATAGATGATAGATAGATAGATGATTGATAGATATAGATAGATAGATAAATAAATAGATGATAGATAGATAGATAGATAGATAGATGATAGATGGATAGATAGATAGATGATAAATAGATGATAGATAGATTAGATAGATAGATGATAGATAGATAGATAGATAGAGAGATAGAGAGATAGAGAGATAGATGATAGATAGATAGATGATAGATGATAGATAGATAGATAGATAGATAGATAGATAGATGATAGATGGATAGATAGATAGATGATAAATAGATGATAGATAGATTAGATAGATAGATGATAGATAGAGAGATAGAGAGATAGAGAGATAGAGAGATAGATGATAGATAGATAGATGATAGATGATAGATGATAGATAGATAGATAGATAGATAGATAGATAGATTAGATAGTTGTTGTTGTTAATCCTCAACTGAGGATATTTTTCCTTTTTGTTTTTTTTATTAGATAAAGTGGAAGGGAGGGAGAGAGAGAGAGAGAGAAATAGTGATGTGAGAGAGATACATCAATTGGTTGCCTCCTGCACGACCCCAACTGGGGCTGGGGATCGAACCCGCACCCCAGGTACATGCCCTTGAGCAGGAATTGAAGCTGTGACCCTTCAGTCCATGGGCTGACACTCTAACCACTGAGCAAAACCAACCAGGGACAAATATTTTCCATGTCAATGGCCACGCGTGGCTAGCGGCCATGGTCCTGGACAGTGCGGTACTCACGCTCCCTCCCATGATCCCAGTGCGGACCTGGGACAGCTGTAAGTTGGCAGCTCCCAGTTCCCACCTCAAACGCTGACTCCTCGTCTGGGGTCCTGGCCCATCAGTGTGGTGCCCATCCTCCATCCCCCCAGGGGGGCTCACAGTCTCTGCAGCATGGTGTGCCTGGGGGGAGGAGGCACAACAGCCCACAGAACTGCCCTCGTCCCATGGGCCCCAGCTCCTCTGGAGGGTCAGGACCACCCACCGAGAAGCACTTCCACGCCCCCTCGATGGAGAACATGGCTGCGACCCAGTTCCCGTTCTGTTTTAAATGTGCGCTGGAAAGAGTGTTCGCAATGAAACCGTAACGGGCTGTGAGACGGGCATCTGCATTCCGTTCCCGTTTACCAGCCTGCCGAGCTCACTGCCCGGGAGAGAGGGTGTGACCACCCCACTCTGCACACGCGGCCGCCCCCGAGAAGCCGAGCGGATAAATATTTTATGTGCGTTAATTCTCCCACCGATGGGCTTAATGTTCTGAGTCATTTTTTGTTGTTGTTGTTGTTGTTATATTTCTCTATTTCAGAAATGCCAAAAGCATGTATTTTTTTTCCCTAAAAAGAACCACATGCCCGGTTTCTGTTCTGTGGCTTTTCCCTCGAACCCATGAGGGCAAAGGTGTCATAGCCTGTGCCTGCTCCCTTGGGACACCCTGCCTTCTGTATCAGTCAGGGTCCTCCAGAGACTCACCAACAACATATATAAGATATTTGGAATAAGGAAAGCTGGGGATCCGGGAGAGCTGATGATGTGGTTCCCGTTCGAGTTTGAAGGCAGGAAAAAGCCGATGCCCCAGCGCAAGGCCAGTCAGGCAGGAGGAGCCTCCCCTGACCCGTGGAGGGGCAGCCTTTCTGGCCTACTGAGGCCTTCACCTGGTTGGGTGAGGCCCACCACCCGAGGAGGGCAATCTGCTTTACTCCGTCAATGTTACTCTCATTAAAGACACCCTCAGACACTCAGAATCACATTTGATCAAATGTCGGGGCCCTGTGGCCCAGTGAAGTCAACACATAAATGAACGCTATCACACCTTCCCTCTGCTTTGGTCCTTTTGGTCTTTTTGTCTCACTGGTCTCGTCCTCGCCGTACCCTGTGAGCTGCCCCCTGTGATGCATTTTTGTCTAACTTGTCCCTGCAGACTCCTGCAGCGTGGTGGCCTGGTTCCCCCTCACCCAGTTTATTTTTTCTTCCTTGTCACCACCCCCTCCTCTACCTCGGTTCCACGTCCTTCCTCGGATGCGGGACTCCGAGAACATGGGGCACGGCCCCACGAAGAGCCCACCGCTCTATGTGTGAGCCCCGCCTGGCTCTCAGGGTCTCTGCTTCCCACCTTCAGCAGCCCTTTCGGAGTGACCGGGGCCCCTGCTTGCACACAGCCAGGCTTCCTGCTAACAGGCCAGACTTCGGGCACAGGGCCTCCTTCCCATGCCCAGGGGGAGTCTGGTGGAGGCACAGACGCAGCGGGGAGGATGTGGGGGCTCGGCGCCGCTGAGGGCCGGTTAGGCTGCAGGACTGCCGTGGCCACAGCACGGTCCCGCCCTGTTACACATGTCAACAGCGAGCAGGGGGACAAGGCACATGCACCGTTAAGGGGATTTTAGAGACACCAGAGGCCCGAGCAGAACTCTCCCTTTAAATTCTCCATGCTGGCGAGGGTGTGGGGAAAAGGGGGCTCTAGTACACTGCTGGAGGGAATGCAGACTGGTGCAGCCACTGTGGAAAACAATATGGTGTTTCCTCAAAAAATTAAAAATGGAACTGCCATTTGACCCAGTGATCCCACTTCTAGGAATGTATCCTAAGAAGCCTGAAACACCAATCAGAAAGAATATATGCACCCCTATGTTCATAGCAGCACTATTTACAATCATTGCTAAGATCTGGAAACAGCCCAAGTGTCCGTCGATAGATGAGTGGATAAAAAAGCTGTGGTACATATACACAATGGAGTACTATGCAGCTGTAAGAAAGAGAGATCTCTTATCCTTTGAGACGACATGGAGGGACCTGGAGAGTATTATGCTGAGTGAAATAAGCCAGTCAGAGAAAGACAAATACCAGATAATCTCATTTATATGTGGAATCTAATGAACAAAATAAGCTGATGCACAAAATAGACCCAGAGACATAGAAGTAGGGCACAGACTGACAAACCTCAGAGAAGGGGATGGGGGGAAGAGAAGAGATAAACCACAGAACTTATATGCACGTTATGCGTAACCAATGGACATAGACAACAGTGCTGGGGGTGGGAGGCAGGATCGGGAGGAGGGTCTCAATGGGGGAAAAGGAGAAACATCTGTAACAAAAATAAATTAATTAAATAAAAATAAATAAATAAAAAGTAAAAGCTCCCCTTAGCGACACGCACAAATGCTAAGGAGAAGAGAAAAGCATGTGCAGCCCAGCAGGACCTATTCAGGCCCCGCATGACCACAGCGCTCGCCCGGCAGAATTCCCCTCGGACCCAGCACATGGGCAGGTGCTGAGGGTCTCCTGCCTGAAGGAGAGTTGGCCGTGGCCCGTGTGTCTTCCTGCTGAAGCTAGAAGTGGGTCATGCTTTGGGAACGGTCTGCAGCAACATTGGGGTGAGCCGGGCAGGAGCCCTCCCTGTCCACAGCCCCTCTTGGCCTGAGGCTGCGGGGCGAATGGTGTCCTGAGTGTGTACAGCAGAGGATGGCCCCAGAGCCACAGCCCAGACTCCGAGCCTGAACTTTCCTAGCTGCTCACGTACTAGATCTGCAGACCCAAACTCTGGGAGGAAGCCGTCCTGATTCTCCATTCTTCCCGGCGCCCAGTCCCCACCTGTGGTCAGCTGTGACCAGAACAGATGGTGGCAGTGCAACAGGACCAGCGCTCCTACCTCCAGACCTGGGACTTGCGTGAGGACTGGCCTTGACCTACGTTTGATCACCTCTTCACCCTGATGGCTGGACACACAGCACCTGATACTGGACAGAGGAGCTGGACAGCAGTTTATCAGTCACATGAGCTCACAACCTGGGGACACCTTGCCCCACAGGGGCTGCATTCAGGTACGGAGTGATCCAGCAGGGCTGTGGAGTCAGGCTTCACAATGACAGAGGACGGGTCGCTCCCGGCTCCCACGGGAGCATGTAATGGGCTGGTTTGAATAATTTTGAGGGCTGGTGGGGAGCGGAAGTCCTCCCGTGAGGGATAGGCAGGCTCTGTGCCTGGTCCCTGGGACAAGGGGGCCATCTGCCTGGGCGACCGTATCCATGGGAGCAGCGTGGAGGGGAGGGGAGCCTGCGGCTGGACCATTTGGGGCCCCTCCGGTTTCCGATGTCAGAGCAGCAGATATGATTGACTCCGGGCCTCCACACAGGCTGCTGGGCTGCTGCGCCTGCAGGAGGAGAGACCGATGTCCAGGAGTTGACCCGCGCCCTCCAGGCCTTCCGCGGCACGGGGTCCTCGGTCCGTGGCCGACAGACGCAGGAGCTAAGGGCACAGCCCTCCTTGGCTGCCAGACACACTCAGGGTCAGAGCTGGCTCTCAGGGCTCCCTGCGGGGCCAGGCGGAAGCTGCGGCTGCGGCTTCTCCTCCTTCTTTGCTCGATCGTGGGTTCCCACCTCACCTCCCTCCTGGCTTGCCCTGCTCTGCGGAACCGAGCCAAGACCACACATGGCCCCTTTGATGGGGAGCCAGCACCTGCAAAGCACTCACACACGCCTCTCATCTGATTCTCAGCAGCCCTGCGAGTTAAACACATTAAAATCAGCAGCCCCATCTTACAGATGAGAAGACCAGGGCCCCTGAGGATTAAGCAAACTGGGACCATTGGCCCCATCTTACAGATGAGAAGACCAAGGCCCCTGAAGAGGCTGGTCTTTCCCACGGTCCCACAGATAATGGGGGATGGGTGTGATCACACTCAGGTCAGAACTGTGCCTCCAACGTGAAGCCCCCGGGACACTGTGCAGCTTGCCATGAAGTTCTCACCCCAGAAAAAGCCCTGGAGTCCCACCGACCCCTCGTCATTCAAGTCCCAGCCGGACCGCCCCGTCACGGAGACCTTCCCGGGCCCCTCGGCAGCTGTCCGCCAGCCCAGCGCCCCCACCTTCCCTGCTGGCTCTACTCTCTTGTTTGCAGTTACCAAGGGGATCTTTTCATTCATTCGTGTCTGCGCGTCTCCTACCAGGACGCTCTGAGCTCCTGGGCGGAGGTGCGTCTGATTCCCTCACGCACAATGTCTGAGCCATGTGGGGGGTGCTCCGGGCGTGTTTGTGGAGTGAGTGAAAGAACTAGTCTCGTAAAGCCAACTTCTTACGAGTTAAGGTGGGGACCTGACCACACCGTGGTCACGCATCGCTGTCACATGGCTTTCTCCAGGTCCGTCCATTCCTCTGGAGGGACACCCGGACCTGGGGTGCAGACAGAAACACTCACGGAATAACCTTCAGGCCACATCCGGCCACGTCACTGTCACCCCCTTCCGAGGGGCTTCTATTTGGACGCCCAGAAAGATCCGGGAGCAGCCTGGATGCTGGGCAGCGCGGGGACGGGAGGGTGCCGGATGCGGTGACGGCCATCCCAGCAGCTACGGGACGGAGGACTTTCACCTTGGGAATGACAGATACTCACTCCTCGGATGTATTCATCACCCTTCTCCCAGGAAGGGCAAAGCAGGAGAGGAAATGGCCCGCGGGCAGCGGAATAACGAAGACAGAGTTGTAGGGGGAACCGGTGTCATAAATGTTCATCTTCCGTGAAAGACATTAGGGCGGCGTTCCCGTCCCAGTGGCCGTCTTCTCGCTTGGGGGGTGACTGACTGCCCCTCGTGGGTGCTCCTGCGTCTTCAGCGCGTCCCGAGGATCCAGCCTCGTCCTCGTCCGTCCTCATCTCCTGCCGCGCGTCCAGTCCCCTCCCCGCCCGCTCAGCGCACTCCGCCTGCTCCGTCCCTTCTCGCCGACTCCAGGAAAACATCCTGCGTAAACGCTTCTGCAAAACAGGGAGCCCTGGCCCTTCCCTCAGCAGACCGTTTGAAATCGGGCCAAATTGGGATGTGACTGTCTTCACACGCCTCGTCTTCACTCTCGGCTTGAAAAATTATTAACAGAGCTAGTACTTCGGAGGTGAAGGGCGGTGTTTATTCCCCCATTAAATCCATAACCATTTACCTTGCTAAAAATAGAGGAGAAAATGAAGAGACGTGAGAAGCTCGTTTCCCTTTCTCAGGTAACTGATGCTACCGTGGAGACATGGGGAGCGGCAGCCGGGCGCAGAGCCCTCCGCCGGGGACCCCCCGCGTGCCCGCCCCCTCCAGGCCAGCGCGTCACCCCCTCCCCGCTCGGGGTGCGGCCCGCCCCTGACACCCCTCTGCTGATTCCCCACAGCTGTTCACACGCCTGTCTTCAGTTAAAGAGCGCGTCTTAAGTGCCACTTAATGCTTGGGTGTGAGGCCCACGGTGGCGATCCGAGAACGTACCTGATACCAGACCTGGGGTACAAAGATAAAAACACGTCGCCCGTCCCTGGGGAGGTGAGAGCCTGGCGGCAAGGCCAGGTCAACCCAAAATCCTGCAGTTTTTTCAGTTGGGATGGGGCACAGGCCCTTCTGGAGGGGGACCCCCGCAGGAAGACCCAGGACGTCCTCTGAGCCTCGGAGTCGTGGGTGATGGTTGTCATGGGAGCAGGGGGAGGTGGGTGGGTTTGAGATCTGGAGCAGATCCGGCCGAGCACGGAGGCGACGGGGACCTCGGTGGCAGGAGATGGGCCCGAGGGTCCCTGGGGCTGCACCCAGGAGCCCGGGCGTTGCCCTGGAGGCAGCACAGAGGGCAATCCCACGTCTCTGCATGATGAGAATGAGACTTTTGCCTGCCTTCAGAGAAAGCATGATCAAATGCTAGAGGAAGGACATCGCATGCCTCCTACGCGCCAGAAGTGATTGGCTCAGGGGAGCAGAGATGCTCTACCACGTGGCCCCACCTTCCAGGAGCTCCCAAGGAGGAGGGCGGGAGGGGAGTGAGGCCCGTTCGCTGCCCAGCCCCACTGACCCCCACGGGCAGAGATGCGATGTTTTGTGGTGTTCACAGATCTGCTTTCCACCAGTGACGGGGGGTGTTGGGGGGAGGTGGTCATCGTCCCAGACATGGTTGCATGGGGGAGGGGCTGCAGACCAGAGCCCTCTGCAGCTCCGAACTCCCTGGGGAGTGAACACCGTCCACCCTCGACCCCGGCAGACGCGAGAGCAATCACGGAGAACGGTGGCGTGGGAAGCATCGACACTGCGACTTTCATTGGCGTCAAAGTCCCGTGTCGTGAGGATTACCGGACCGGCCCAAACAGGCAGAATTATCCCCCACTCCGTGTCGAGAAGCCGACTCTCATGGGTGAGCTGACGAACGGCCTCCCGGGACCGGCAGGCACAGCAACCCCGCAGGGCGTCGGTGGGTAGCGCAGTGCCCCGGGCACACCGCCGTGGCAGAGGCCGAGGGGTCCCAGGCGTCCTTGGGAGCCCAAGGGAATCTGGACCGCAGGTCAGGCCTCATGATCACACAGCCAGTGTGTCACCAACACATGTAACCCAGGGGCAAATGGATGGGTACAACGCCGTGGCCGGCGGGGTGCAATCATACAGAACGGGGTGCAGCATGATGGAGAAGGAGTTTCCAGGGAAACGGCTGGAGCAGAAGCTCAGGGAGGAGAAGCCAGCGGTGTGTGAGGGCGTGGGGAGGGGGCAGCAGCTGGGGGAGGGTGGGGGTTCTGATCCCTGCGAGCCCACCCTCAGCGGCCCACCCCAGGACCCACCACCGGGGCTTTCCTCTCTGCCACAAAGCTCCCCTACCTCCATGTCACGGTCTCCACATCCACAGCTCCCCCTTCCCTTTCCCCAGGCACCCTCATGTCAGTACAGCACCCCAAAAAGGCTCCTCGCTCACCAACCACCTACTGTAGCCAATTCTCTTTTCTCATCCGACTCAACACCATGCGACATAGCTGAGAAGCTGGCGGTACAAACAGACCAGCCAGAGCCCACCGACGGCGACCGGCCCGGGAGCCGACCCACAGCCTCTGCGGAGATCGGCCCAGAGTGGCGGACTCGGTCAAGGACTGCGGCTCCTCCCTTCAGCCCCTCTTCCAGGGCCACACGGGGCCACGAAGGTACGTCCCACCTTCACTGTCCCCGACAGCCTCGTTCAAGGGCTCTGCCCGTTCAGAGACCCGTGGCAAAGCCAGAAGCAGACCCCACCCCCCTTACTCCCACCCGAGCACAGCCTCCGAGCCTGGCGGTGTAACGCCAGCCCTTCCTGTCTGCAGCCCACGCCCTGCCCGCCTTTCCACTTGTGCCCCTGGGGACGGGAGTGTGAGCCGGCCACACGCACGCACACTTGGGACCAGTGATGCGCCAGCAGGAAGTGACAGCCGGCAGAGGGCTCAGGTTTTGGTAAAATCCCTCCAGATCGGGAATTCTTCATCGGGGCAGGGGTCTTCGATGGACCTCAGGGTTCCAGGGTCTCTAGAATCTTGGCACAGCAGGTGGTTGTGTTGTGTGTGGTTTGGAGGAACCTAAGTCTCTCTATCAGGATTTCAGAGAGGCCTCAGGAGTTTCCATCACCCCCAGGGGGAAGGGGACCCCAACCTGGGGGAGGGAGGGGCTGGGCTGGAGCCCTGGACTGCCATGGGGAACATCTCAAGAACCTTGAGCCCTCTCCCTGTGCTCAGAGACCCCCACCAGCCAGGAGCCCACTCAGGCCACTCCCCACGTGGAGGACCTCGGGTGTGTGCAGAGCACCCCCAGGCCGGGAGAACAATGAGGGTGCATGGGGCAGCTCAGTGAACAAAGAGAAACAAAGCCTCCTACACGTCCACATGCTACACGGGTGCACTGAGCCCCCATTGGTGGGGACCCGAGACCAGTGCAGGTGCGGAGGGAGCCCAGGCTCTTCCCCACTGGGCACTGATGCTGACGGCTGGAGCGCCATGTCAGCGAGGATGTTTACGCAGTGAGCTGTTAATGTGTGTAATCACTCCATCCAAAAGAAGGGTGGATGAAAGAGACCGCATTTGAGGGTGGAAACTGTTCACTGGTCTCGAATTGCAACGCTAAGCTGGTTTGTGAAAGGGAAGCGGGGAGAGGGAGAGAAAGGTCAGGTAAGAATTAATGGAACACAAGAGGCCCAGCCAAGTGCATGAAAAACAAACTGAGGCTGCAGCCCTTGGATGAAATGGAAACCCAGTGGAAATAGATGGTGAGGAAAGAGAGAAGTGTGAGTGCGGGGGAAACAATCGCCCACGCCAGGTCACGCACGGCCTCCCCAGCCGTGCCGCAGCCTCAGCAGCTGGTCGGACACGTTGACCACAGTACACTCTGCAAAGGGCAGAGGGAGGCGCCACCACTGGGCCTGACACTGGCTGCAGTAGCTGAACCCCACTGCAGAGGCTGCAGTCTCCCCTAACCCGTGAAGGGGAACAAAAGGGCACCCAAATGTGTTGCTCTGATATAGGGATTCTTTTGAGCTGAAAACAATTGAGAAGAATCAGATATCAGAAAAGCTCTCTGCCCTCCCCTATCTGCCTAAAAGCAGGACGTAAATGTGTCCTTTCTCAGGCAGAAGTTAATCACCAGAGACAACTCTCAGCCTTGACCAGATGATGGCACCAGACAGATCTACACAGCAAGCCCCCCCCCCCCCGCGAGACAGGTTCTCATTTTCCATCAGCCCCTCCACATCTTGGTCTCCCCACAATTTACTGCCCCAGACACTCAAAGACCCTTTCCTTTGTCTCATTACTTCTCCACAAATCCATTGTTCTTTGTTGAACGCTGTGTAAGCCCGAGTTCTAACCACGTCTTTGAGTTACACGTCTCTGCATGCTCCCACATGTATGCCCGACATACATGTTCATAAACTTCCATTTGCTCCTGTTTTGTTTATCTATCTTCTGTCAAGAACTATCACATCCCATGCCGCTCCTTTCAGTTCCTGAAAGGTTCAGAAGGAAACGTGTATTTCCTCTCGAAGTAAGTATCAGGCAGAGAAGAGAGGCCAGTCTCTGACTAAGTCCTTGTGGCTGGCTAAGAGGAGGTGAACTGGGCCACCGCCTGTGGTCCCTAGGTCACCCTCTGCCCCTGGTCATGCCTTTGTTTCCCTGTGAATGGGGTATTAGTGTCCAGTGGAGACTTGGTCCAGGACAGGGCTCTGCCTCTGGCCCAAGTAGTGGTGCTGGGCTGGCAGCTCAGAGCACAGACCACTTTGTGGCTGGCTGTGGCTGAGGCCAGGGGTCACTCAAACTTCCAATGCAATCCCAGCCTCAGGAAGACAGAACACTGGGTGTCATTCAGTGAATAAGAGGACACATGAAATTAATCTGGCAGGTGGCACTCAGGTACAGGTGCCTTTTGTCCCCATGTTGCCGATGGATCTGGAGGACACCAAAATGCAGGCCAGGAGCTCACTCAGACCAGTCCCCACGTGGAGGACCTCGGCTGTGTGTACAGAGGACATTTGTATCCCAGCCACGCCTGGCTTCCCATGAACAGCGAGTCCCCATTCCCTCCCACTTAAAAGTACCCTTCTATCTGATAACGAATTACTTGTGTGTTTCAAGGAGGCCTCTTCTCATATTTCTCCGAGCCCAGGGTCACTGCCAGCACCCGCAGCATCATACTGTATTTCTTCTGCAAACACTCAGCTGTGTTTCCGCAGCCTGACTATGGTCTACGCCGGGCACTCGGGAACCATTCAGCACCTGCGTGCAGAATGAATAAATGAATCAATCAGTTTAATGCCATTTAGTCCCCGGTGGGAGGGGAGGGGCCTGAGCAGAAGATGGGAGGCTGGGTTTCCAATCCAGGATTCAAGGCTCACCAAGGGGTAAGGCAGACAGTCATAGCCAGAGGGGCTGTGGGGAAGGTCACCAGCAGGAAGTTGGTGGAAGGGTCAGGGACCTGGTATGGACACCACGGGGCCACTTAGTAGCTCTGTGAGCCAGACGACTCATTGACGCTTTCTGAGCCTCAATGTCTTCGCCTATGAAGTGGGTGTAATTATACCCACCTCGTAGGGTTGTAGGAAAACACGAGTGAGTTACTGAATCAAATACTCCTGGTCTCTAATACGTGCTCCATCGAAGGGAGACTGATGTTCTAGTCCCTCAACCCCACGGGGCCCACCTCCCACCCTGTATTAACCAGGCTTTTTATTTGTTGTGTTTCTGATGCCCTGACTTCTGGGGCCCTGCTGATCCTGACCCTAGAAATAGTCGACACCTTGTGACAATGAGCCTTTCATAGGCCAGCTAATCAGTGCAGAGCCCCCGCCCAACTTCCTTTATCAGCTGTCACACTCTGGGCCCCCTGCCCCTGCCCTGATCACCAGGGCAGGGACAGACAACCGAGAGCGGTCCTGATACCCAGAGCCCCTTGAAATCATTCAAACGGGCCAGTCCTGAGTCTGCTCACCCTGCCTCCCCTTCCTGCTGCAGGACCACAACCAAGCCCCTGCCCACTTTCCCCAGTCCCTCTGGTGCTTCCCCGTGTGGCCCTGTGCAGCGTGTGTGTGTCCTGTTTCTAGGGAACCTGTGAGCATAAAACCCTCTTCCTTCCTGGCAGCAGTCACTTCTGAGTCTGTGTGTCTCACCACACCTGATTAGCACAAACCCAGATGTGGTTACAGCACGCACACACACACACACACACACACACCCAGCTTCCCCATCCACGTCCAGATGTGGACCCCTGGCAGAGGGGTCTGTGTGCTCATGATGGACTGAGGGCCAAGGCTCCTTTCTGGAAGGCAGAGGGGGCAAGGGTAGAAAGGGGTCGAGCTGCCTGGGGCTGGACGCTGGGCCCACCCAGCAGCCCGGCCCCCGGCCCCCCGCCCTTCCACCGCCCCATCCGTGCGTCTCCCCGCCACCGCCTGACACCGAGACATCGCTTCAGCAACAGCAGAACAGCGGCACACTGGTAATGACTTGTTTACGGCGGCCTGTTCGGAATCGGCTCCTGCTTTTTCTTTTTTATTTCCAGGAGACACTAATTCAAAACTGCTGCCCCAGGCGAAAGGACGCATCAGACACGATGGAGAACGGAGTCGTCTCGGGTGCTATACACGTTGCCTGTCTCTTTCACGTCTAGGCGTGAGGCAGGGGAACGCGAGCGGGGACCCAGCTCGTGCATGGGGACACAGGGCATGACCTCCCTCCCTGGCCCACCAGTCCCCACCCACAGGTCAGGCGCTGGGCGGGGGCGGGCAGCCACTTCCTGAGCTGGCTGAGTCCCCAAGGGAGTGGGGCAGACGATGTTTGCAGGTGAGGACGGTTCACGAAGCATCTGGGAGGCTCCGAAAACAAGGGGAGGGTTGCTTTTTTGAAGACTGATTCAAATCATGGGGGGTCTTCCACAGAGCGGGGTTGTTACCCAGGCACGTGGTATCATCATTCTCCTGCAAAGACGGTCACCTGAAAAATCGGCGGGTGAGCTTGTCACTTCTGAGAACGTTCCCTGGGAATAAGGGGGGAGAGGATGTCAGGCTGGGTGGGTCGCCGGCGTGGGCCCCACCCGGCGGAACGGGACAGCAGAAAGCTTCCGGAGTAACGAGTCTGACTTGGCATTTTGGAGAAGACTTAGACACCTAATTACAGGTTTTATCTTTTCCCCTGACAGCCACTTAGAATGCTGCCTTTAGCTCATGTCCCCTATAAAATCCTCTGTAGGGCAAATTTGTTCCCTTTATTGGGGGATATTTTTGCTCAGTAACATAGTTATTTCCGTGCACAGACAGATCTTTAGTGAAAAATCGGTATACATTTGAGGTGATACGTTGCAAGCGGCTCCCTCCCCATGGCCCCCCTTAGCGATGGGGTAACTAGGGGGTCCAGCCCCAAGAAGGTGCATGGGCGGCACCCTCCCCTTTTTCTGACCCCTCCTCCCACTTGCCTTCCTGCTCAAGGCTCACAGCAAGTTCCCTGTGTCTGGTCAGTTGTTCAGAATTCAATACCATCCCCGTGGAAGCCTCTCCTACCCTCCTTCACTCACTGGCCTCCGGTCCTTCCAGGGTCTGACAGGTACCCGGAGGTGGGACGGCATGGCCCAGCCCCCTCATGCTTCCCTGACCAGCTCCTTCTGGTCTTTCCGGTCTCAGCACCTCGGGAAACCTCCCACACGCTCTCTGACATCTTCCTGGCTCCGTCTGTTTCCCCCTCTACATTCACACACTCGAGGTCATTTTACCTGTTTACTTGTTTATTTTCAGGCCCCTGCACTAAATCATGGATTCAATGAGGACAGAGAACCTGTCTGGTTTGTTTATAACATGCTCACAGTTCCTAGAGCAGGGTCTCTAGGTGAATATTCGTGGAGCGGATAGATGAATGGTGGATGGATGGATGGATGCATAGCTCAATAGATGGCAGATGGATGGATGGATAATGATGATGGATGGTAGATAGATAGATAGATAGATAGATGGCAGATAGATGGATGACAATGGATGGATGGATGGATGGATGGATGGATGGATGGATGGATGGATGGACGGACGGACGGACGGACGGACGGATGGACGGACAGACGGATGGATGGATGGATGGATGGTGAATGAATGGATAATGATGATGGGTGGTGTATAGATAGATAGATAGATAGATAGATAGATAGATAGATAGCAGATAGATGGATGACAATGGATGGATGGATGGATGGGTGGGTGGATAGATGGATGGATGGATGGTGGATGGATGGATGGATGGATGGATGGTGAATGAATGGATAATGATGACGGGTGGTGTATAGATAGATAGATAGATAGATAGATAGATAGATAGATGATAGATAGATAGCAGATAGATGGATGACAATGGATGGATGGATGGATGGATGGATGGATGGATGGACGGACGGACAGACAGATGGATGGATGGATGGATGGTGAATGAATGGATAATGATGATGGGTGGTGTATAGATAGATAGATAGATAGATAGATAGATAGATAGATAGATGACAATGGATGGACGGATGGATGGGTGGGTGGATAGATGGATGGATGGATGGTGGATGGATGGATGGATGGATGGATGGATGGTGAATGAATGGATAATGATGACGGGTGGTGTATAGATAGATAGATAGATAGATAGATAGATAGATAGATAGATAGATGACAATGGATGGACGGATGGATGGGTGGGTGGATGGATGGACGGATGGATGGTGGAAGGATGGTGGATGGATGGATGGATGGATGGATGGATGGATGGATGGATGGATGGTGGATGGATGGTTGATAGGTGTTAATGATGATGGATGGATGGATAATCATGGATGGGTAGATGGATGAAATGATAAGAACATCTCACCCTTTCATAGTGCTTACTCTGTAGCAGAGGTTGGCCTTGGGGCTTTCCACATCAATCTTTATGAAACCCTTCTGAAGTCAGCACTGTATAGACCCATTTAACAGATGAGGAGCACTGATGGAGCATTGAGGCCACTTGGAACTCCTGGATACAGAAGTGAAGTCCCGCAGCTGAGGGTTTGCCTGGGCGTGTCCCAGTTTTAGAACCAAAAGTCCCATGTTCCAGAAACACCCAAGTGCTGGAAGACTGGAACAGTTGGTCACTCTTCCAGGTCCTCACCCAGAAAGGGGTGAACTGTTCAGGTGTCGAAGTCAAGGAAGTGGGGCTTTCGGGAGGAGCATTGTAAGGCCCCCGCATGAGGAGCCCCCGACCCAGCCTCGGGGAAAAGTGCTGATGTTCTCTGCTCCCCCGAGTGAGGTCATCCTGGCTGGTGAGCTGCAACCTGTGGGTTGTCCCCTGAGTCCCTGGAGGCGGAGCAGGTTGGTCTGCACAGTTTTCCTTCGTGTTGCCTTGTTGGTTCTCCTCTGTCACTGTGGGAGTGTTCCTTCACATTCTATGAAGCGATTGCCGCCGCTCTCTTATAAAAACCCTGAACTGTGCCCTCACGGGGCTGATGGCGCAGTATTCGCAGGGGGCACACCTGGGCCCTGGGCCTGCGTGCCGTGCTGTGCGGGAACGTGCTGACGAGACGGGGCCGCGCTCCGTGCTCACGCAGCTGCCCCGGCCAGACCTCAGGGGCTCCCTTTCCCTGTGCTCTCACTCCCTCAGACCTGGGGAGACACTGAGTGAGACATCTGAATTAGAGAACGGTTTTCAGAAGCATTCTGGGATAATAAGACAGATGACAAAATAATAGGAAGTCGCTGAGACCTCTTGTCCGCACAGCCCACCGTGAGAACCTGAGTGGATGCCGCCGCACGGAGCCAGGACGCCACGCGCAGACTCTCTCGTCCGGGCCTTTGAGAAAAATCAGCCAACTTCAGGCGCCGGGAGAGCTCAAACGTCCATCGGAAAATAAACATGTCCTCTCCTACTCTCTTGTATCCTTTGACCACACAGTTCTGAGCAACTGACCCAGTTACGGCCTCCGTGGGTCGCCAGGCACTGTCCCACGCAGACACCCCCAAGTCTGGCGGTGATGTTTCCAGTTCTCCTGACAACTAAGTCACCATCTTCTGTTGGAACCTGGTTCTCAAAGTCCCCTTGTCCTTGTGTCCTTGGAGCAGGCTGTCGGCGCCCCTGTCTGCGGAAGCCGGCGCCGTTATCCTGGGTGCAGCTGGACTCCCAGCTCAGCCTGCATCCCCAGTCAGCAGCCGGGCCCAGAGAGGCCAAGCAGCCTGGCCAAGGCCCCTGCGTGCGGAAGCTGTAGAGCCAGATTCTAGAGCAGATTCTGTGTGTGCACCTGGAGCCGGGCACCTGGCCACTTGTGTTCCTGCGTCTCTGAAGGGCCTGGGACGCATCAGCACCCAGGAAGATAGCGTCCCGCACTGCACGGAGACACAGTGAGGCTCAGAGATGGGTCAGAGACGTCCTGTCTTATGTTCTGGGAACTGGTCATTCATCAGCTCCTGGGCAGGCAACACGGGGGCAGATGCGGACATGCAAAGTCCCCCAGCCGCTCAGGGGCCAGCAGGAGGGAGACAGACACTGCAGGTGGAGACCCTGAGGGGCAGCCACGAGGCAAGCCAGAGGACGTGCGGGAAGTGAGGCTGGAGAGACAACCGGTTATCCGAGGTGCCAACCGTGCGAACAAGAAGGAACGTCTCCAACTCCTGAGCCTCGCCCCTACACACACCAGCTCATCCCAACACACACCAGCTCATCCCGACACACACCAACTCGTCCCGACACACACCAGCTCGTCCTGACACACACCAGCTCGTCCCGACACACACCCGCTCGTCCTGACACACACCAGCTCGTCCTGACACACACCCGCTCGTCCTGACACACACCAGCTCGTCCTGACACACACCAGCTCGTCCCAACACACACCCGCTTGTCCTGACACACACCCGCTCGTCCTGACACACACCAGCTCGTCCTGACACACACCCGCTCGTCCTGACACACACCAGCTCGTCCTGACACACACCAGCTCGTCCCAACACACACCCGCTTGTCCGGACACACACCAGCTCATCCTGACACACACCAGCTCATCCTGACACACACCAGCTCGTCCCGACACACACCAGCTCGTCCTGACACACACCAGCTCGTCCTGACACACACCAGCTCGTCCCAACACACACCCGCTTGTCCGGACACACACCAGCTCGTCCTGAAACACACCCGCTTGTCCCGACACACACCAGCTCGTCCCAGTCCCAGGCTTGGCTGGGATGATTGTTGTATCTGAGTGATGTTTTCTGCCACAGCGAACAACTCCTCCACCCCCGAAGGGCTTTCGTGGAAAATCCACATTCTGCAGAACCGCACTGTGTGAGACCGTCCGCAGAGGTCCTGAGAGGGCCATCGCTGGCGGCCGTGCTCCCCGGCCGGCACCTGCCTCAGGTCACGTCCTTCATCTGGTGCGTGTGAGGCATCGGAATGAAATAACCCAGCTGTGCCACGTTGCAGAAGAGGTTCGCCTGCTGCACTCAACAGTCTAGACAAAGACTAATGAGGACAGTCAGAGCCATCACGTTTACCACGCACTGGGAGCCAGACGGTACTTCACAGGCTCTCGGACTGTTTAGGGGATCGCGTGCACCCTGCGCACACACAGTAGACCGATCATGATCCTCGTGGCACAGTCACCAAGGGACAAGGGTCTGACCCTCCTGCAGGTCCAGTAGCACACAGCTCGGAAGCAGCGAGAGAGGATTTGAATGTGCGTAGGACGGACGGCAGAGCCCGAGTGTGTGCCGCTGGCGGAGGACATAGCAGCACAACCCTTCCGAAGAATACTTTTCAGAACCCCGGGACCCAGGGGTTTCTCCCCATCAGCACCTGAGAAAAATGAGTACCTGTATCCCCCGAAAAGACACGCACCACACCATTCCGTCCCTTTATCATGGTCATGGAAAGCTGGAAATAACTCGTATCCAAGACGGAAGCACAGACACATACACCGTGGTGTTGCCAAGCAATGCACTTTGGCACAGCAATGCGAAATAATGAATCCCACCATGTGCACAGCATGAAAAAAACCTCGGGTGCATAGCATTGAGCGGGGGAGCCAAACAAAGAATAATAATGCTTCATGGTCTTTTAAATGACTTTCAAAAATAGGCAAAATGATCCTATGGTAGTAGAAGTCAAGAGTGGGGTTACTTTGGGGGATGATTATGGGGAACTGGCATGAGGGAGATTCCTGGGGTGCAAACAATACCCCCATACCTTGATCTTTGTGGTGGTTTCATAGGTAGAGTCACTCTGTGAGAATTCATCAAGATGTACATTTAAGATTTATACAAGTCTATATGGATTTGTACGCTAACAGAAAAAAACAAAGAGTAAATGTAACCTATATGGAAACTTAACGCTTCCTAATACGAAAGGCCCATTAAGTTTCGGCAGTGATCACTGAATACATGTGCCTGCCCCTGCCCCCCAGTCAGCAGAGGTTCACTGGGGGCTGCGGAGTGTCAGCCCTGTGCTACGTGCATTGGCACAAGACTGACTTCAGCGTTCTCTGGGATTAATGTCCTACAAGACACGCAGCGGAAGGCACACAAGATAAGGCTGTAATTTTCCTGATTCTGGAACATGCTTGGTTTAAACGTATCTATTTATCATGTAAATAGCATTCAATTTAAAACAATTTTAGTTGAATCTTCTACTATTGGACTTGCAATACCCAATAACTTATTCAATACAGAGAGAAGCCCCATCGAAATACAAAACGTACTTCATATTTTAAAAGAAGGACCATCACTGTCATCATCATCATCACCTTTACCGCCCTCACCATCATCAGAGGTCACCATCACTTTTATCATCATCACCACCATCTGTACCATCATCACCATCATCACCACCATCATCACCATCACTATTATCACCATCATCATCATCATCACCATTACTACCATCATCATTACCACCATCATTACCACCATCATAACCATCATCATCATCATCATCATCACCACCACCATCACTACCATCATCATCATCACCATCACTACCATCATCATTACCACCATCATAACCATCATCACCATCATCATCATCACCATCATCACCATCACTACCATCATCATTACCACCATCATAACCATCATCACCATCATCATCATCACCACCACCATCACTACCATCATAATTACCACCATCATAACCATCATCACCACCATCATCATCACCACCACCATCACTACCATCATAATTACCACCATCATAACCATCATCACCATCATCATCATCACCATCATCACCATCACTACCATCATCATTACCACCATCATAACCACCATCATTACCACCATCATCACCATCATCACCACCATCATCCTCACCACCACCATCACTACCATCATCATTACCACCATCATAACCACCATCATTACCACCATCATCACCACCATCATCATCACCACCACCATCACTACCATCATCATTACCACCATCATAACCATCATCACCACCATCATCATCACCACCACCATCACTACCATCATCATTACCACCATCATAACCATCATCACCACCATCATCATCACTACCATCATCATCATCACCACCATCATCACTATCATAGTAAATTACATAAAAAGTAGAAACATGTGTTTACACTTTTCCCCAGAGGTTCCCTGTGGGATTAATCTCTAGACACCGTAGTGGGAGCTGATTTGAAAAGGTACCTTTGGTAATGTCCTCCTTTCTTTATATTAGGTCCCCTCACCCCTCACCGATAAACAACTTGTACTTGAAATGCTATCTCAGGATCTGCTTCTGGAGACAGCCTAAACAAAGAGAGTCCTCCTAGGACTGTTGTGTGAATTAAATGAGGTAAACCGAGTAAATTCTGGCACATAGGAAGCAGTCAGTAAATCTTAAGTATCATTGATCTCAGGAAGTCATTGAGTTCTGTACTTTGGGGAAATGGGTTGCTTTAAGCACTGCTGGGATTTATGGGGCCATAGCACAGGGCTCGGATATTTTTTTCTTATATATAGCTGCTCTGTTTTCTCAGTGAATTCACTGCTTCCTCCCTCCTGTCTAGGCTTCCCAGCGGGGAGGGTCTGGTCCTACTGATTTTATATACTGAGCTCCTAACAAGGATGCTCATTACGTGCTCAGTAGAACATTTGCCTTTTCTCAGTTCTCCCAGCCCAGAGACAGAGAAAGAGGGTCTGGGTCAGGAATCTGTGACCCATGTTACTGTGGGACCTTGACCTTGTCATTTGGCCTCTCTGGCCCTCCCATTACTCCTCACCTCTAAAAGGCTGATTGCAATAATAAGGACCCCGTGTGGCTGCTGTGGGTTATAGCCAGACAATGCACTTAAAGAGCTTAGCACAGAGCCAAGAGCAAGAATGCACTTACTGAACATTTGCTTTTATTCATGTTTATTACAAGTCCCTTAATTCTGCAGCAGCCACACCATTTGAATATGAGATTCGTATCTCTAATCTTCAGACAGCCTCGGAGACTCACTGGGGAAAATGTACATGGGGATGGAGACGTCATCATACAGGCACTCACCTTTCTCTCGGACCAGGTGTGAACGCCACAGCCACTTTCTTCCCGACGCCTACATCAGCATTTGGAAGAAGGGTCCCCAGTGCTTTTTATTTTAAATTGAAAACCCAAGTTAACTTTGTCTTATAGACAATTGGTGTCCATGATTCGGTAAGTAGCAAATGGATAGAATGTTCGCTGGTGCCTATTTCCCCTGGCTATTCATTTCCTTAGGATGTTATTACTCCATTGAGAGTGCTGGAAGCCTGGGAAGGGGCTGGTGTCAGAGAGCTTCCTCCCTTAGTAAAAAGCAAGGTACACAATTCCCCAGAGAGAAGAGCTTGGGAAGAGGAGGCCCTCAGGACTCCAGGGAAGGGCCTGTTGCTCGTGAAAATGTAGCCATAGATGGAGCTCAAGTAATATTCGTTGAAAAAGTGACCCGATGAATAAATGATTCTCTAGGCAGAAGAGCCCCCTTGTGTAGACGTGGCCCTTTTTCCATCTTCACACTCAGTGAGAAAACATAAAATAGAGGCTTTGGAGTAGGAGAGTCATGTCTAGGTTCACCAGTTCTGGCTCTACGATCTTAAGCATGCGCTATACCTCTCTGAGTGGTGATTTTGTTTGCCAAACAAATTAGTGGGGTTAACAGAAGAGTCACTGGCAGCCCATCGGGTCTGAACTGAGCTGCAGATAACAGGAAACCTTCCAACAGCGGCTGAAAGTGTAACGGGATTTAACTTCACTCACGCAACGGGGGTAGGCAGCCACAAGCTGGTGGGATGATCACAGGTGACATCTGAGACTGAGTCCACCGTCCTCCGCTCCACCATCATCTTTATGGCTCTTGTGTTCATTGCCCCAAGGTGGCTATTGTGCCTCCAGCCATCACGTCCAGTTTCCAGGCAGGAATAAAAAGGAAAGTTGAAGCGGTTGAGATCAAAGAACCTTCTCCCAGAAAGTATTTGCATTCTTGTTTGTGAAGGGCTACTCTCCCCAGTAACTTTCACTTGGATATTGTTGGCCGAAACTGGGTTGCCTGGGTATAGTTCCAACTGAGCATATGTCACACTGAACAAATTCTGCTTCTGGGACCAAGGAAGCAGGGGGGAATGGACACTGCATGGGCCAAGGAGCAGCATGTGTCCCTTCATGGTACATGGCAGATACCAAATGTTAACCTGCTGCTGATACCGCCCCATCCCTCCCAGATCACTGCTGTGCTAACACAGTGCGAGCATGTCATATTATAGTAACACATATTTTCCCCGCAGGAAGCCTGGACATCTTGCAGATTGCTGTGCCATATTAAGGAGTTGAAAGATTAGACCATTTCGCCCGATGCCGGTTGCTCCTTTTTCTGAAACGGTGTTCCATCGGAATCCGTTTTATATCAACCAACAACACTTAGGCAGGCTTTTCTGCACAGATGTGAAACCTGGAGCTGTAGCAATGCCTCAGAGGGATACGGCAGAAACGCCCAGCACCAAAGGCTGCCAGCTCATGGGGAGCTTCTGAGGGAGGTCAGTGGAATCTGGGCGGGGAGCTGTCGTCAAACAGGCACACACACACAAAAGTCCAAGATGGCATTGAGGCCATTGGTAAGGCTAGATACACAAGACATCTCTCCTAATGCTGTTCATTCTCTTCTGTCTACATCTTTTTCTCTCAAGGACACAAAATTTAGACAGAAGAGAAGAGGGAGAGAAGGAAAATCGAGGGAACAAGGCTCCCAATAAAATGTTTATAACCAGCCAATTTAGTTTCTGGAAGTATAATGACCGATAATAGCTCATGCATCTGGCAGCTGTGTGGAGAAAGGAGCTCTGGAACTCAGTGGAGCATGGGCTGCAGCCCCACTCCGACACTCACAGAGCTTCCTGATAGACCTCGTGCGTGTTTGTGTGGATTTGGAAGAGAACCTTCAAGTAGACCTTTGTGCATGTTTGACTTGGAAGAGAGCCTTCTGGTAGACCTTGAGTAGTTTGTGTGGGTTTGGAAGGGAGCCTTCTGGTAGACCTTGGGCATCTTTGTGTTGATTTGAAAGAGAGGCTTCTGGTGGATTTCATGCATGTTTGATTTAGAAGAGAGCCTTCTGGTAGACCTCGGGCAGTTTGTGTTGATTTGGAAGAGAGCCTTCTGGTAGACTTCATGTATGTTTCTGTGCATTTGGAAATAAACCTCTGGTAGACCTTGTGCACATTTTTGATTTGGAAGAGAGCCTTCTGGTAGATCTCGTGCATGCTCAGTATTTGGAATAGAACTTTCTGGTAGACATCTTAAAGGTTTGTGTTGATTTGAAAGAGAGCCTTCTGGTAGACCTCATGCATGGTTTTGTGGATTTTGAATCGAGCCTTCTGGTAGACCTCATGCATGTTTTTGATTGGAAGAGAACTTTCTGGTATACCTCGTGCATGTTTCTGTGGACTTAGAATAGAGCCTTCTGGTAGAGTTCATGCATGTTTGAGTGCATTTGGAATAGAGCCTTCTGATAGACCTAATGCATGTTTCTGCGGATTTGGTATCAAGCCTTCTGGTAGACCTCATGCATATTTGTATTGATTTGGAAGGTGTTCTCACTTGACTGTTTCTTCACATTAGAAATTCATCTCCCGTGAGCTCCCCATTTTCTTCTGCAGTTGGTTGGCTGCAACGCCCTCCCCCTAAGGTCCTAGCTTGCCCTTCACAGGACTGGTGGAAGTATCTGGGACTCGGTAGGTAACAGCCTGATTTTCTGATTATTTACGGCAGTGATTTCCTGCAGGTGATAGGAAAGAAAATGTTGGGGAAGGTTTATAGGGATAATGAGGCTGTGGTCTCCAGGGCCTCAGACCCATCTCATCATCCGCCCAGTGGTCCAGGAAGCACAGAGTGAGCTCAGGCAGACAGGGGCAGGCCATGTGACAGGACTGTGACTCTCAGGGAGAGACAAGTTTCCTGGCCGGGTCCACTCCAAGAGATGAGTATAAACCAGAACCCACAACCCTGCTCCATGGCCCACATGTTCAGAAGCAAGGGAAACAAATCCCAACTCTAAAGAGATGGCCAAGGCCACGAAGGGGAGAGGCCCTCACCGCCGCTCCCAATCCCACTGCCTATCTGTAGGCCCACTCCCATCTCATGCCCAACACAATCCCACAGGCCAAGTCAGGACACAGCTGTCATCCAGAAAACACTTCTCTGCCATCGCCCAGCTGGGGTCAACGGAACCCTTGGGTGCAACACAACCCTTGGGCGCAAATCTAACTAACTCTTAGGTCTCACTGCCTACTCAATAGTGCCTCACAACACTATTCACACTCGGGCATTCAGGTTTCTGCAGGGCCAGGCAACCATGTCTGCGTGGGACACAGGGTACGAGGATGGGCCCAGTCCTCAGGACAGACATGCTGTATGTACATGAGAAAAACAAGTTACAGAAGTCCTGCAGAAAGCCCTGGTCATGGCTGTATCCACAAAAACTGAACAGTGTGCTCAGAACTGGGCTTGGGTTTAAACCTTACGTATGACCCTGCAGAAGTCGCTCAACCCCCCGACCCTCTGTGTCTCCGTCTTTAACATGGGAATACCAGAAGTGCTCAGAGGAAGGCGTGGAAGACTGAGTCACGTGTGGGAAAGGCCTGGCTGCCCAGTGGCTACGGGCTCTGATTCTCTTCCCGTGATCCACAGTGAGATAGGGTCCGAGTGGTCCCGGACGCCTGTCTACCAGCTTCGTGAACCTGCCGCTGGCAATGCGTCCTCACTGGCGTTTCTGGGTCATCCTACCCGCCAAGGAGATTCCGTTGAACTTTGCTGCTGCCGTTAAAAAAAATAAAACTGGACAATAATCGGGTAGCTAACATTTATCCAGGGCTCATGGATGTCAACGGGCAAGTTCAGCCTATTGTCTGTATGGTCCACATTACACAGGACACGGCCACCAAGACCTTTCTACAGCGCTTTCCGCCTCATTATTCCCCAAGCAGGGACGCGGGATGTTACTGTGCGAGGTTTGGAATCAGACATTGTGGGTTTGAGTCCTGGAGACCTCAGACCAGCCCCTTGGTCTCAGACTGCCTCAGTTTCCTCACTGATGGAAAGGCGATAACAAAGCGTCCAGCTCCCAGGGTTTGGGTGATGTTATTCACTGCCCTGGCTGACCTCATTGGTTCCCGCCCCCAAATATCCACGCCCTTGAGTGAGCCCCTTAAATGTGAGTGAGACTTGTGACCTGCTTCTAATACTAGGATCTGGCAAAGATAAGGGACTTGGCAGATGTGAGCACAGCCCTTATTCAGTGGACTTTGAGTTCATCATAAGGGAGGTCATTCTGGGTGGGCCCTTTAAAAGAGGGACAGGGGCCTGGCCGGTGAGGCTCAGTGGTTGAGCATCGACCCGTGCACCAAGAGGACGCCGGTTCAATTCCTGGTCAGGTCACATGCCCAGGTTGTGGGCCCAATCCCTAGTGGGGGGTGTGCAGGAGGTGGCCAATCGATGTTCTCTCTCATCCATGTTTCCATCTCTCTCTCCCTCTCCCTTCCTCTCTGTCTAAAAAAAAGATCAATAAAGAAAAAAAATTAAAATAAAATAAAAGAGGGACAGGAGTCCTCCCTGAAGTCCAAGGCTCCCAGCGGCAGACTGTCTCTTCTGCTGCCCAAGAAGAAGGAAGTCATCATGAGTTCTACAGCTGCCAGGGAGTGAACCCCCAACCACCCGACAGAACTTAGAAGGAGCTCCTTCCCGGGTGAGCCGCCAGAGCAAACCCAGCCTGGCAGACTCGGGGGTCGGCCTGGGGAGCTCCCGAGCAGAGGACCCGGCAGAGCCACGCCTGAACTCCTAGCCACAGAACTGCCACAGCCATTGCGTTTGTGGTTGCGGGTTAGGCCACAGTGGGAAACTGGCACGGAAATCCACGTAGGCTGCTGAACGTGGCACATGCTAAGGTTGTGACCGTGAGCTGGAACGACTCACCGTCGCGTGGCTCGGCGGGTGATGCCACTAGGGAGCCATCGTGGCACGCCACGCCCAGCGGGCCAGCCTGAGAAGTGGCCACCGTTTGGGCTGTGAGAGCAGCTGCGGGTCTGGTCCCGTCTCGGTGCCAGCCTGGCTTGCCGGCTGCACCAAGAGATGAGATTCTGGCCAAAGAGTCCCCACCGCCAGGACCTGAGTGATTTTCTCACCCGACCAGGCCCGAGGTTTTGCGACATGAAATCCTCAGACTCCGTTGCCTCCTTCTCCAGCCCAGGTTGTCTCAAGCCGGGAGTGGGGGGTGTGGGGCGCCCCGGTGGGGGCTGCGGGATGCCGGGACGCCGGCGTGCAACTCGGCCCATCTCTGACCCAGATGTCCTCGTCTTCTCTCCACATCAGAGAGTCCCAGCTGCCGCCACACCCCTAACACAGCACCTGATGGAGTAACCTGGCGCTAACGTCCCGCCTCCCCCCAAACATCTCCGCCTCGTGTCAACAACAGACACATGGTGATCGACGTTTAAATGGTCTGCTCATTAAAACATCTTTAGTGCCCATTAAGCTGCGTGCTCCTCCTGGTCCTCGGCGGAGTCGCTGTGCCTCCCCCCCGCCACGGAGGGATTCTCAGGGTCTCCTTGGAAATGATGGTTTATCCTCTAGGATTTGACAGCTGCCTCTCTCATTATCTGCCACATAAACTCTGTTCCAGGGAAGCGCCTGGAGGAAAATGAGTTGAGGGGGAGCCCTCCTCCAGTTCTGAGAGATGCCGGCTCCAAAACAGCAAGGACATGCACGGAGGGACTACCCTGGGGACAGGGTCTGGGTCAGGCGGGAGGGGCCACGCAGGGCCGCCAGTGCGGGACCCCGTGGGCCGTCCATGAGCAGCACGCCAGACCTGCCCTGACACCTTTCCCCACCTACAGCCACTGGGGTGCAGACATCGCCCCAGATCTCTCCCCAGAGATGTAAAACTTGCCTGGACAGTCCTTTGCACAAGAAGACTGTCTGTGTGTCCGCAACCACTGGGAGTCACTTGTCACGAATCAGGACCGTTGACCCTGAACGACAGAGATGAGGGCTGCCAAGCGCCCCATGCACAGCCAGAAGTCCACACAGAACTCTTGACTCCCCAGAACTTAACTACTTAGCCTAATGTTGGCCAGGAGCCTTCCGATAACATGAACAGTCAGGGAACACATTGCGTGTGCTGTGCGTACTAGACGTTGTATTCTTACGGTGAAGTAAGCGAGAGAAAAGAATGTTCTTGAGTCCCGGCCGGTGTGGCTCAGTGGCTGAGCGTCGTGCCGTGGACTGAGAGGTCCGGTTCGATTCCCGGTCAGGGCACATGCCCGGGTTGCGGGCACGACCCCCAGTAGGGGGCGTGCGGGAGGCAGCTCCTCGATGTTTCTATCTCTCCCTTCCTCTCTCTCTTAAAAAAATAATCAATAAAAACATATTTTAAAAAGAGAATGTTCTTAAGAAAAGCATAAGGAAGAGAAAATATATTCGCACTACTTTTTAAGAACAGCCCACGGACGCGTGGATGCGTGCAGTTCAAGCCCGTGTCGTTGGAAACCTGGCCTCCCCGTGCCCCAGCTGCCTGGACCCCGGAGCTTCCAACACTGCTCTGTGGTTCCGACCTGCTAGCCGTCCCTGGGCCCTGGGCCTCCCCCAAGGTCTAAGCTAAGCGCCCTCTGCAGGTGATGTCCGATATTTGGACTTTCCTTGGCCACCCAGCTACGACTGCCTCTATTCAGGCCACCCCAGGGGAAGCCCTTCCAGCCACACTCCAGACCCAGGGCCTCTTCCACTGCCCACTCTCCCGGCCAGAACCCCTGTCTGGGCTTGAACCCAGGTCATCCTGTCATGCCCTCTCCCTGAGACCCCAGGAGCTCACCACAAGGCCCCCAGGACCCCAAAAGAGGGCGGACGTGTAGGCACAGGGCTGACTCCAGGGTCATTCTTTCTCATCACTCACCCCACAGACACCTGCTCCCTCCAGCAAGGACAGCAGTGTCCCGCCCTCCCCAAGCCTGGCGTCTGAGTGTGCCGGTCACGCGCACTGTGGTGGATGGAGACATGTGGGCGACATCGCTGTGTGGAAGAACTGGTGGGCTCGAAGGCTGCTCTTCTCAGCATCAAGGTCACTCATGGTAACAGTAAGAATGTCAAGGTCGCCAGGGCAGCAGTGACCAGGGAAGACATCTTAGGGGAACTCGGACTGAAGCCAAGTCCTTACGTGGAGCCAGTCTGCAGGAGCGGGGGGGAAGGGTCCCGGAGCCAAAGGCACAGAGGGACACTGGAACAGGGCAGGCTGCGCCCCTCACCAGGGTCCCTCTCGTGGACAGAAACTACCTCAGTGCAGAGTGCCCCCTCATGCAGCCCACGGCGCAGTGCCAGGAGACGCCGAACAGGGTCCCACCGTGGAACCTTTACGCTGCCCCCCCCCTTAGAAACCCACCGACACACGGCAGACTGACGTCTTGCAGGACAGATGGGTTTACCTGTTCCCCAGCACGCCCCACACTTCCCACCTGTCCCCTGCCAG
Source organism: Tadarida brasiliensis (assembly GCA_030848825.1). Taxonomy (NCBI): domain Eukaryota; kingdom Metazoa; phylum Chordata; class Mammalia; order Chiroptera; family Molossidae; genus Tadarida; species Tadarida brasiliensis. Next base: position 2,523,092 of record CM061264.1, on the reverse strand, counting down.
GGAGCCGAGTGCTGACTGCGCAGCCTGGGCGGGACCTGGGGACGAGCCATGAATGTCGCCGACTCTGCTGCCCAGAACCTGCTCTCTGCCGGGAGACCCGCCATCTGGCCGGGACGCGGGTTCAGAAAAGCGAAGGAGGCCGAGCCTGATGGATCTCCTGTTTCATCCGGTGTGTGGCCGGCTCTCTGAGGAGCAGAGCCACCTGCTGTCGGGGAGACGGTGCCCGTGCAGTGGGGTCTGAGACGGGGACGGCGGCGAGCTCCACGCTGAGCGTCAGCTGGGAGACGGCGGGCTGGGGCACAGGAGTCAGGCTGTGACGGAAATCGGACCCAGTTAGAAAGGAGACCAGGAGCCCACCAAGAGCGCGGTGTGGGGCCTTCCGTGCTGGCGGGGGCTCTGTGTTCGCTCAGGTCCCACGTTGTCTGAACAAACTTCCCCAGAGCTTCCTCCGGCCTGACGCTGCCGGGGCCCCGCGATCGGTCACAAGCCCACAATCGCCCCTGTGTTAACCGAGCGTACACTCTGCGGATGGGGTGTCCTTGCTCTGGACTCTGGGGCTGCCATCCCCGCCCCACGTGGACTGTTCCATCACAGAGACCTGTGGTGTCACACGGCCATCCAGGTCACGTGTCCCGGGGACCATGCTGCTGACACCACCACAGTCCGACCTGCTCCAGAGCCCTGCTCAGCCCAAGCTTTTCTCTGTGCCCCTCGCACTCCTGGGTGGGGACATGCCCCCTCCACAACCCAAGACGCCACCCAGCACTGCAGTGCCCCCCTTACTGGCGGAAACTGTCAGGTGCAAGCATCCGTCCTTTGTTTCGGGGGGCGGGACAGTCTGGGCACGAGTCACCGCTGGAGCCTGAGACGTCTCGGATGCCATGGAACCCCGAGTCTCTCGGGATTTTCTCCCACCTTCGGGGGCACCCTCACCTGACCAAGGTGCCCTCATGTTGCCTCAGATTGGTCACTTAGTTGGAGTGACATGATGTCATCGAGAGGGTGGGCCACCCGGGTTCCCCAGAAAGTACCGATGGTCCATGTCCCCGCGGGCGGGGGATACAAGACCAGAAGCATGCACTGAGACCCCCGCATGAATGCAGACCACTGCCCTCCCTCCTGATGAGGAACAGAAGACCACGTCCGGAGGTCAGTGGCAGCACCACCGGGCCCCTGTCGCCGGCTGAAGGGAGACGCCAGGCCCAGCGTGGCAGCGTGGTCGGGTCTGTGGCGGGCGCTCGCGTCCTCCAGACTGGGGAACTCAGTGGGGACCTGACGGGGCTGTCCCTGCGTCCCACCGGGACATGGTTCTGTTTCCGACTCATTGTCTTGACCAGAGGGGGCCAGCATTCCGGCAACTTCCACTCTGCCTTTCTTGCCGTGAGAGCGACTCCCCAAAGGCCGTGGAGCACATTCAGGGTTTAACCACCCCTCGTGCGTCCACGGGGAGTCGGGGAGTGACCCCCAGGCAGGTCCACACACCAGGCGAGGGGGGTTATGGGAAGTGCCCTTAGGATCAGCCTCCGGGAGGGAGGATGCAGAACTGAGCCTTGCGGTTGCAACATGAACCAGTGCCCACCCATTTCCAACGGAAACGTCCTGTGTTAGCCACCCGGACACCACGGCAGGGGCACCGTCCAGCCCTGCTGACCTGGGAAGGCTCCCATCACCGTGGTGACTGCACACCTCTGCCATGATCCGGACCGGATGACCGGATGGCCGGCCTCGCAGACAGCAGCCCCGTTCCCACGCTCCAGGTTTCCGGGGTCACCTTGGAGGAAGCTCCCGGCCGTGCTGACTGCTGACTGCAGCGAGCGGAGGAGGGGCGTCCCAGAGGTGGCTGGTGCTGAGCAGCAGGCCTGGGGCGCAGAGACCAGCCCCCCGACCGGGCTGCTTCAGAATCCTCCACGCAGTCCATCTGCTCGCGCTCGGGGGCTCCCCAGCGGCAGCCGCCCCCTCGGCCGAGTCCAGATCCAAGCAATTAACTGGGCAATCGCGCGATGAGAGCGCGGGGTGAGTCTCCAGGACCGGCCTCGCCCTGGAACGATAAATGGCTGAACCGCCCGCCTACGGCTCTCTGGGGCTCTGGCAGCTTCCTCCGTGACCTCTGTGCCTTTTCTGGGAGACCTGGTCGTCTCTCACGGGACGAACCAACAGGACAGGTGATGGAAGCTCTGATTACACGGTGATGAGCCTGGGGAATGGCAAAAACCAAGGCAACGTCGGAGAAGGGGCCGCGGGGTGCCGTTGGTGGGTCCTGAGTCCACTTAACGCGGCCGAGACGTGACTGAGTCTGATCTTCCCATCAGTGGTCAGTGGTATCTACCTCGTTAGGATGTGCAGAGGATTAAATGAGATGATACATGAAAGTGACGCTGGACAGCTCCCCACACAGGTGCGCGGCGGCCCTTGGAAAGGTGATCTGTGTCTCGGAGGAGTCCGGCTCCTTCTCACCCGTCGTGTGGGTCCGGTGGCCCCCCAACAGCCTGCAGCTGTGCCGTGAGGAACACCTGGTCCGCCAGGTCACCAGAGCGAGGCGGGGATGCCCCTGTGCTCGGGGGCCAGTCCTGCAGATCCCGGCCTGCCCCACACTGCCACGGTTCTCCGACCACTCGGTCACCGGCCCCAACCCAAGTGCCGGGGAGAACGGAGACCAGGGACAACTCAGCCATCTGAGAAAAAAAAAAAATTAGATCTCTACCTCACACATGTCCCTAAAGTAAATGGAGACAAATCAATGATGTAAATATAAAATAATTAAAACAGGAAGTAATTAATCGTGGTTCATGTAATCTCCCAGCAGAGAAGATTTTTTACCAGATATATTATAAAACCCAGAGGCTCCCAAAGAAAACACAAGTGTTGGGTGATGTAAAAATAAATCATTTCTGCAGGGCACTGAAGGCATCCAAAGCAAAGTCAAAAGCCAAATGTCAACAGAAAATATTATAAAAGAAATGAAGGGAGGAGAGAGGGAGGGAGGGTAGGAGGGAAGAAGGACGGACCAAGTCTAAATTCCTATTACAGATGAGAGCTCATTTCTTTAATGCGTGAGGAGCACCTAGAAATCTATTTTAAAAAACCAATTTCCCAGAAGAAGAGGCCAAGGAGGGATGCCGGGTCACAGGAAGGCGGTCGGGACTTCCAGCTCCATTCCTAATGAGCTGCAGACTTCACCCCGGTGCACGGAGCGCAGAAACGGAGCCGCGGGGGAGACACCGCCCGCCCTCCCGCCAGGCGGGCTGGGCAAAGCGTGTCACTGCGGGTGACAACCGCCCCACAGGCCACCGGGCCACGGAGAGAGCACAGACCATCTCCACCAGAAACGTATTTCCAGGCCTGTGTCCTTCAGAGGTGACTCAGTGCAGGACAGCAAAGGTCACGAGCTCTCAGTCACAGCCCTGAACAACCTACGTGTCCATCCCCAGAGGACGGAGTGGGGGTAGGACACCTGCAGATAAAGGTCTGCTTGGCTCCCATCGAAATGATGGGGCCGTGGCTGTGGCCGGGCGGCTCAGCTGGTTGGAGCGTCGTCCCGTGCACCAAAAGGTTTGGGGTTCGATTACCAGTCAGGACACTTACCCAGGTTGTGGGTTGGATCCCTGGCTGGGGCGCATACGGGAGGCAACCATTGATGTTTCTCTCTCACATCGATGTCTCTCTCTCTGTCTCTAAAATCAATAAAAACACATCCGCAGGTGAGGATGAAAAATATTAATTAAAGTGATGCCAGTCTGGATGGGCAGCTACAGAAAGCGCCCGAGGCCGTGCGGAGCGAAGGGCGTGGTTTGGTGGACGCTCGCTGTGGACGCCACCCGCGTGCAAAGGGAGGGGCGGGGAGCCGAGTCAGCGCGGGGCACCTGCCTCCCGCTGCCCCCTCGGGAACCAGGGAGGGAGCCCGAGGCGTCTGGAAGCCACGGGACACCAGGGCCCCTACGCTCCACTGCGAGGCCTTTGCAGGGATTGCGTTTGGGTCATATGTAAAACAAAGCAATTTTCTTAAAAACCTTCGTGAATGGAAGCTGCAGACCCTGGCCGCTTCTCCTGGCGGCCAGCTTTGCACAGGGCCCCCCTGCTCCCGTTCCTCACTGGGTTTTGATTTTGTCTTTCCTCCAAAGAGCCAGAGGCGCTTCCCCAAGGCCCACAGTGTGGAAAGATATCCAGAGTCTTTAGCCTCTAGGAGACAGGCCCTGGGGACGTGGTGACAGGGGCCAGGCCAGTGTGAGCCGCCCTGGGGCTCCCGGACTCTGACTATTTCTTCTCTCTTTCTGCCAGCGGCCAGGGTCGTCTCCCCGTCCTGCTGCGTGCCAAAGGAACCCACCTCCGAAGCGCACGAAGTCCGTCCCGCGTCTGAACCTCCCCAGGAACAGTGTGCTACCGGGACGCCACCATTCGGAGCCGCGGCTGGGTGACAAGGGTTCCAGTCACTCCCAGACACAGGAAGGGACGTGACAGCGTCCGAGTGCTCAGAAGTGAGCGTGTTCACACGATGCTCAGCCCAACAGGGACGGCCTTCCGGTGACAAAGATCCTCTCTTTCTCCCGAGAGATTTTCGAGAGGAGGACTGCGACCCCTGCGCCCCCGGCACTGTCCCGGGAGAGCCGGCCCCGCTGGGCGCCCACGGCGCTCCGGGGACACGTGTGCGGCTACGGCGAGGACGGCCGCGGCGGTCTCCACAGCTGCCGCGTCCGAGACAGCGTTTCAGAGCAGTGCTGCAACACCTGTGTTTATTTTTAAACGCATATGTGTTTGCACGGGAGGGCGAGGGCTCCGCGGCAAACACGGCAGATGGCGCCGACTCGCCGGCAGCCTGAATCAAACGGTTTGACGGGCGCCCACCACGCGGCACGCGGAGAGCAAACACCAATTAGAGAGGAATCATTTATCAGCTCAGATCTGGATCAGGAGCAGAAGCCGGCTGCAGAGGTAACTCATCTTCGGGGTGAGGACTCGACGCAGGTCCCGCAAAGGCACGGGAGGTTGGAGGGGCTCAGCCGACTCGCCCTGGCACAAGGACCCTGGGCGCATCAGGCAGCTGTGGGCCATCTGGCCGTGTGGTCGCTGGGCCCAGCCGGGCAGCCCCGGCGACGCTCTCTGCAGGTGAGCCCGGAGCTCCCCGGGGCTCTGCCCAGCGTGGAAAGGAGAAGGCGCTGGCACCGTCCAGGCACGAGGCTCGGCCGTCAGCTCCTCGCCCTTCTCGTCGGCTACTTTATGTTTCAACCCTCTCCCGAGGATATGTTTATTCGTTTTAGAGAGAGAGGGAGGGAGGGAAGAAGCGTGAGAGAGAAACATCGACCGGTTGCCTCCCATACACGCCACCACGGGTGATCGAACCTGCAACCTTTGGTTTGAGGGATGATGCTCCAGCCACCTGAGCCCCCCGGCCAGGGCAGGTGTTTCTTTTTGTTTAAATTAATTTGAAGGGCAATCCTCCCTAACACCCCTGCGGTCAACTTGGGAACGGAGCCGGGGAACACAGGAACGCTCTGGGTGTCAGGCCTCCTTGAGTCCACCGAGCGACCTGAGCACGGGCAGCGAGGGGCCACCAGGGGGACGTGGAAAGGGCGCCCTTCCAAACAGTCCCTCCTTCTTCCGTGTCTTAGCGTGGGCTCTTCCTCGGGCACAGGAGACGCTGCGGGCTGTGGAGTCCGCAGACGTCGGTCAACCCGGCCCAGCCCAATCCCTCACCTTCGCCGAGCTGGGGTTCCTGATCTGTTGAAAAAAGAAAAACTGGGGAAGGGGTCCTGGTTTCCAAAACGGTATCATGCAATGTGTTACATGCGAGAGGCTGTGCATAACACGTCCACACAGCTCACAGAATAGCAATAAAACACAGCCCACCCCCACCCGGCTGAAGGAACATCGCCAAGGACCGGCTGGCCCCGCCCTGTCGCCGCCGCACCCCCAGCCCGCACCCCGAGTTCTCTGTGCCTCGCCGTCTTCCTGCTCATTCGCTTCGATAGGTGCGCGTGGGCACCATACGTGCCGAGCGTGCGGGGTTCTGGGTCTCGGGTAAGCCGACTCCCAGTCCGCTCTTCTGTAACTTGCTTGGTTTTCGCTGAACAGAACGGCGAGGAGGGTTCAGACGACTCCCAGATGGCCTTTATCTAAATTTGCCGGTTTTTAACATTTAGCCACAGGCTGTTACTCTCCTCCTCCCTGTACATTGTATATGCACCGTTTTCCTGAAGTATCTGAGAGCAAATGGCCCGCATCCTGCCCCTTTGCCCTGCAATACTCCAGTGTGTGTCCCTAAAGCAAAGGCTCCTCCCCCGTGACCACAGCCCAGCGAAGTAACCGGGGGTTTAACATGGGTGCGACGCTTCTCTCGAGGGCGTAGTTTCTATTCCAACCTGGGATGTTCCCCGTGATGAGCTTTGTGCCGTCTCCCCTGAGTCCCCGCCATTCAGGGGAGGACACTTTGCATTTACCGATCACCTCACTTGAGTCTCCGTCTCGCTGTTTCTCGTGACACCGACATTTCTGAAGAAGACGGGCGGCGATTCCACAGGACGCTCCCGATCGGGGCTGGTCTGGTGTCTCCTCATGCTCAGAGTTGGGCCGTGCGTGTCCGGCCAGGATGCCAGCCACACACCAGATGCTGGGGCCAGGCTCCACCTGGGAAGGGGCACGGCACCCCCTGCCTCCCCCTTGAGGATGCCGACTCCGATCACCTCTCAAGGTGATGACTGGCTTGTGACCACACCGACACCCCGTCCCCCTCCGAACCTCCACCCCGACTTTGCATCCATTGACGATTCTCCCCCAGGCCAGACTTTCCCGAAATTGTTCTCCGACGCCCTCCATAGTATCAGGCAGCCCTGCCCGCTTCCTTATTGACTTATTTATTGAACTGTTCATTGACGGTCGGTATGGATTTACAGTGCATCGCTGTATTCTCTGCTATGATGCTGTTTATTCCGGATTTAGCCGGTGGGAGCCCGTGTCCTTCCAACCCGCCCGTCACCTTCTGATGCGTGAGATCAGGAATTTGATACGGGTGCGACGCTTTTCTCAAGATTTCGGTTCGTACTGAAATCCCCAATTCCCATCGAGCCCAGTTTCCATGGAGAACCCCACCTCCCTGCACCTGCACGTGTGTGTCCCTCTGGTCAACCCCACAATACACATGAAAGATTTCCAAGATCACTGCTCCTCACCACCCCAAACCAAGGTCCCCAGCACGAATGCCAGGTGGTTCCGCTGGCCTTGCCCTGGACGCAGGGGTGAGAGCCCGCGCCCGGGGCTGGGTTTTCGTTTTTTCCCTTCGATGTGGCATCATTCAATGGAAATGCAGTTGGATTCGTTCGTTTCTTTTCGCATTCGGCTTTAGGGTGTTTTTTTCCCTCATCTTTGTTGCTGTTTTCATGTTAATTTTACGCCCTGGTGCCTTCCTGTGATAGGTTAGTCATGTCCGCCAAGAATTCTCACGTTCAAGTCCTAACCCCCAGGAACTGTGAATGTGACCTGATTTGGAGACAGGGATGTTGCGATATAATTAGTTAAGGTGAGGTCGTCACCGGTTAGGTAGCCCTAAGTCCAGTGACCGGCGTCCTAATACGAAGAGGAGCTTTGGCCCTGGCCACGGTGGCCCAGTGATTAGAGGGCCTTGGGTTCAATTCCCAGTCAAGGGCACATACCTGGGTTGTAGGTTCAATTCCCAGCTCCGGTCAGGGTGCGTTTGGAAGGCAGCCAACCGATGTGTCTCTCTCACATCAATGGTTCCTCTCTCTCTCTGTCTCTCTCCCTCCTTCCCTTCCTCCCACTCTCTCAAAAAAAAAAAAAATCAATGGAAAAAATATCCTTGGGTGAGGATTAACAAAACAACAAATAAAAAAATGTCACTTACAATTTCAGTTCAATAAACACTGCACAATCCCCTGAGCACATGGCCATGAGAACGGCCCACAGTCCAGGCTGTTCGTCCTCATTACGCATCACAACTGACATCAGACAAGCAAGTAGGAGGGTGCCGAACGCAGGGCAGAGCCGCCTGTCAGACTCGGTGACCCTCCAGGACACGGCCCTGATGGGGACACCACCGTCCCACTGCATGGACCCCTGGCCTCCGGGAGTCCCCACCGGGCTTCCTTCACGAACGTCCAGCCTCAAGGCCGTCTCTGCACTCAGTTCTCACTGCTCGTCCTTCATGTCCCCACAGGTGGGGCCGGAGACACAGACAAGTCACAGCCGTGAAAGTCGGGGGCGGGGACCGAGGTGGAGTTAGACACACTCGGCTGTGTTTCTGGCCCGCAATGTTGGGGTCATCACGAACACGCGAGTCTCCGCGGCAGGAGGCCATTCACACGTCATTCGGAACGAATTCCCACAGCACCCTGGTCCCACGTGCCGGGAAATCCCACACCTCGTCCAGCCCGGATGCACCCAGATGCAGATTCCAGCCACAAAGATGCACACGTATTTTAACAGATATTTGGATGTATGTGTCTGTTTATTTGCATACGATATATAGATATGCAGGGATATGTTTATAACATATACATGCATATACTGCAATGTGTATACACGGCCTCCCCGGGACCCCCCACCGGAGGGAGGTGCCCTCGGCGTGACGTGGCGGCTGGTCGGCGTGGCCATCTGCACACCGAACGCGCGGACGTGTGCACGGGTACCATCCGCCGCGCCCTCACCTCCGAGGGGCTCTTTGGTTTCCTGTCCCGTGTTTCCCATGAGATGCATCCGCACCGTCGGAAAGCACCCATCAGACCTCGCTGGGCTCGCCACACTGTCCTCTCAGCCACGCGGACGGGAGGCGTGTCTTTTTCTGTGGCTGTTGTCACAAGTACACCCACCGAGTGGCTGAAACCGGCACAGGTGTTGTCTGGCAAGTCCGAACCGGGCCCCTCAGGTGCATTGAAGTGTCCGCAGGGCCGGCTCCCTCCAGGGGCTCCGGGAGAGGGGCGCTCCTGCCTTTTCCAGATCCAAAGGCACCTGCACTTCTTGGTGGGTGGCCCTGTCCTCCATCCTCAGAGTGTGTCTCTCCAATCTCTGGGCCCCCGTCCCAGCTCCTTCTCTGACCCTGACCCACGAGGATCCCTCTCATCGGGACCTGCTGATGACCTTGGGCCCCCCAGGGACTCCAGCGTAATCTCCCATCTCAACATCCTCCCCTTAACCCATCGCCAAAGTCCCTTTTGCCACGTACGGGCACACGGTCACAGGTGCCGGGGACTCGGACGGGACACCTCTGGGGGCTCTGTCTTCACCGCCACACGGTCCGTGCGTCCCCTTACCTCACGCAGTCAGAACCAGACTCGGTGTCCTTGACCCGAGCGAGTCACACGGCCACCCTGAACCACAGAGCCCAGGAAGTGACACAGCAACGGAAGAAGAGCCGGCGTGGGTGGACGACACAGGTGCCCGCCGGGTTCGGTCCTGTGCGCCTGCCTTGGACCAGGTTCGGTCCTGTGCGCTGGTTTCTGCACTACAGCAAGCCCAGAATTTAGGCCATGAAACCAAAGCCCTTTCTCAGAGTCAGTGGGGCTGAAAAGGACACCCTGTGAAAACCAGGTGCCCTTTGTCCCTCGTCATCCGCAGAGGAAGCGAATCCTCGGCGTTCTTCCCAAAGCTCCGGGATGTGCCCGCTCTCAGGACCCCGTTCATCTGAGACTGTCACACCCTCGGTGCAGACTGGGACGGCCGCGGCCCCTGGCTCTCCGGGGAGGATGTCCGCCACGCCCGTCCAGGTGGTTCTCGGGGTTACCTGATCTGTAGTCGGGAAGGGGCTTCAGAGGCAGGACCCCCAACCCGTGAACCCCAGGAGCCCGCACCCTGCCTCCTCCACTCACCCCAGGCACAGAAAGATACCCCCCAAAATGCATGTACTTAACAATGAGCACATCCCCCGATGTTTGGCTGGCCAAAGGGACCCCATGAACAAGCAAGGGCTCTGGGCAGCAGGAGCCGAGGGGCGGCCCGCCTGCGTCCCCGAGGCCCCTCTGCCTTCCTCACGGGCAGACCCACGGGTTCCATGCAGCAGCTGGAAATACGAGTCGCAAAGGCCACACGGCAGCGCTGGAGGCCGAGGTCCCCGACCCCGGGAGCGGGGGGACCCAAGCATCACAGTAACCTGGGCATGATCGACTCTCTCCCCCTCAACTCCACCCTCTAGGCGGACACAGCCTCCTTCTCTCCAACACGGGAGGAAATGGGGCCCAGAGTGGGTGAGCGACTCGCCCAAGGGGGCTGTGACAGGTAGGACTCTGCCCCCAAAAAGGCAGGCTGAAGTCCCAACACCCAGAGCCTTGGAACATGACCTTCGGTGGGAGAGAGGTCACGGCAGACGTCATTAGTTAAGATGTGGCCGCCCTGGAGCAGGGTGACTGGGGTCCTTGTGCAGAGGCCACGTGAAGACAGACACGCGTGGAGATCGCGTGTGACCGCAGAGGGCGGGGAGGACATGGGAAAGCCACGGAAACCAAAGTTCACCCGTGTGCAAACCACCAGAAGGGGGCAGCAGACGGCACCTCCCCACCCCCACCCCCGGTGTCAGAGGGAGTGCGGCCCCGGTGACACCTGGTCTTGGACCGCTGGCCTCCGCACTGGGAGAGAATAAATTCCTGCTGTTTTAAGGCCCCCAGTTTATGGTCCTTTTTACAGCAGCCCCCCAGCGGGTAAGGGGCAGAGCCAGGATTCAAATCCAGCTCCTGGCACTGGAGTCATGGCCAGGTCTGCCTCCTGTCTCCGTCCAGACCGGGAGATGAGGCACATACACACACACACACACACACACACACACACATGCACACACACACACACACACATACACGCACGCACATGCACGCACATGCACACGCACACATGCACACACATGCACACACATGTGCATTGTCCCCAGGAAAACACACACGTATGTGCTGTTCCCCAGGAAGACACAGACGTGCACACACATGCACGTACACGCACACACATGCACCCACACGTGCATGCCCCCCATCTCACCAGAGCCCTTTCTCTGCAGACCTCCTTCCCAGGTGAGCCCAGGCGGGGGGGCCGGGGCCCCGAGGAGGGAGGAGGCGGCCCGGGGAGGCTTGGTGCCAAGAAACAATCCTCCTCCCTCGCTCCGACTGGAAGGTCGCTCGGTGCCCGAGGCTGGCGTTAAGGAAGCAAGGACGGGCCGCTGCAGCCACCCCCACACAAACTTAACCCACTGCGCTCTGGACTCCAAGCGGCACCTGTCTCCAGGAACACCAAGGCCCTCGGGTGCCCAGCGCTCGTGCGGACAGCGCTGCCTGCCAACCCCAGCCGGCCACCCTTCCCCGGTGGGCATGGCAGATGGCCAGCCTTCTGTGGAAGTGCTCAGGACGCCTGCACCAGGGCCTCGGGCAGGAGCAAGTGGGGAAACAGATCGGGGCGCACAGGGCAGGCCCAGAAGTCTCAGACTCTGACTTGGAGGTCCACCGTCAGAGCAGAGACCAGCCCGAGAGCCTGAAGGCGGTGGACAGAGACAGGGGAAGGAAAAGGACGGGGAAAGAGGAGAGACAGTCTGTGGGGTGGGGAGCCAGGGGCTTAGAGGCCAGGCAGCACCCAGGAGCAGCCTTCCCAGCCCACCCTGGGCCTGTCCCCACCTCGGCCGCGCCCGGGGGAACCCCAGGCCTGGAGCCCCCGGGAAGGAGCTGTGTGTGTCCCGTGGGCCAAGGGAAGCAGGACAGACAGATGTGCTGGCGGCTCTGGCTGTGGACCTACTGCGTGTCTCCTGAACCTTCCCGACAGCCTGCGAGGCTTCCCCGTGGGGGGATTGTGTCCCGGGGGGAAGTGTTCCCGGCCCGGCCCCAGGTCCCTGCGAATGGCACCTCATTGGGAAATGGGTTCTGAAGGAAGCGTCTGGTTACGACGGGGTCACACTGGGTTAGGGTGGTGTCTCTATGGAGGGGGACTCAGGTGCAGACCCACACGGGGACGACGGCCCTGTGACGACAGAGGCCCAGGAACCCTGAGGGTCGCCACAGGTCAGCCCGGAGGCTAGGGGGGTGCAGACCCTGCCCTAGAACCTCCAGGGGCTGAGGCCGCCGACACCTGACCCCGACAGTGGTTGCCGGACAGCCAGAGCCCCGACTGTGTCCTTTCGAGCCTCCAGGTTGTGGTCACCGGGGTCGCAGCCCCGGGAATAAACCTGAGCTGCCGTGAGGATCAGACGCACAGCCGAGCTGAACCCCACTCCAGTGCCTTCCCTCCGTCACCCCGGGCTCTCGGCGCCCTGTCCTCACCCGCGCAGTGAGGACAGTCCCGGGACCTGGGTGACAATGACGGTGTGACGCCAGACAGGGCTCGGCTGAGGTGGCCCCGCAGCAGACCGACCGGGGATTCCTGGCCCCTGACTGTTCAGGGGCTGGCCTCCCAGACTGTCCGCTCCCTGCGTCCGAGGGTCTCCTTTCCCGTTTTAAACACAAAGCCTGTTTTGTTTTGTTATTTATCCTCACCCGAGGACATTTTTCCATTTTTTGTTCAGATAGAGCGGGAGGGAGAGAGGGAGGAAGAGAGAGAGAGAAACATTGACGTGAAAGGGACACATCAAGTGGCTGCCTCCCGCACAACCCAACCAGGGCCTGGGACAAATTGCAACCGAGGTACATGCCCTTAGCGGGAACAGAACCCGGGTCTCTCTGGACCACAGGCCGACGCTCTAACCGCTGAGCCAAGCCAGCCAGGGCACAAAGGCTGTTTTTCCACGGGGTGTCACTGTACCAGGCAAACCCCACATCTAAGAACCAGTGGGTTGCCTGGCCGGTTTGGCTCAGCGGTTGGAGCGTCAGCCTGCGGTCCAGAGAGTCCCAGGTTTGGTTCCCGCTAAGGGCACGTACCTCGGTTGCAGTTTGTCCCTGGCCCTGGTTGGTTGTGCGGGAGGCAGCCACTCAATGTGTCCCTTTCACGTCGATGTTTCTCTCTCTCTCTCTCTCTCAGGAAAAAAAAAAAAAAGAACCAGTGGGTTATCCTGAGGCTGGGACCTCAGCTCGGGCCACTGCTGACATATCTGGGTTGTCCCCACCAGCCCGGCCACCTGGTCCCTCTGCTCACCTGTCCGAGTTTCTGTGAGACCGCATTGCGGAGGTTTGGACACTGAAAGCACCCAGGAGTCACTTCCATGTGTGACATGGGGTCACAGCCTCCACACCCAATGGGCCCCGGCATCTCCAGGTGACCGGCTCAGGTGCGGTTTACCCGGGCCCAGAGCAACGGCGCACGTGGGTACAGCCCGTGGGACCTGGTCGCGTGGCGGGGCAGGCGCTGGGCTGCTGAGTCCTCATGACAGCATCACGGTCCACAGGACAGGTCAGAGGAACGCCGGCTGGGCAATCCCGGCTCCGTGAGATGAAGTTCAGATCGCCGTCATTTCTGTGGGCTCCGGCTCCGGCCCCTGACCCCACGTCCGCTGCCATGTTCAATTCACAGAACCACCGAGCGACAGGAGCGGCCGTGAACTTTAAATGGCATTCATCAGCAGCTAGGTTTCCCGAATCGCATTATCGCGTCCCCAGAAATATGCAAATGGACGGTATTTTCGCTGCTGAGTGTCCTCATTATGCTCCGAGCGCCGCAAACCCAGCGCCGCTCGGAGACCGCTCCCCACACACGCTCGGTAAACACGAAGTTCACAGTGAGCACGGGGGTGCGGCTCGCTCGTGCCGGGCCCGCCTCTGATGTGGCATTTCCAACGCGTCCTCGAGACAAAAACACAGCGACTGGCTGGAAGCTGAATCTCCTTCCCTTCTGAAGACCAAGCGGCCGCACCGCACAGGCGGACTCGGCGGAGTGGGCGGAGTGGGAACATCTCCCCGCCTGTCCGTCTCGAGGGATACACACTCTGGGTCACTCCTCCGAAACGGACGGGCTGGCATCACCCCCCGGTGATGCTAATTCAGCCCTGGCCGGTTTGGCTCAGTGGTTAGGGCGTCTGCCCGCGGACCAATGACTCTCGGGTTCAGTTCCAGTCAAGGGCACGTACCTCGGTTGCAGTTCGTCCCCGGCCCTGGTTGGGGCTGTGTGGGTGGCAGCCGGTCGATGTGTCTCTCTCACGTCGATGTCTCTGTCTCTGTCTCTGTCTCTCTCTCTCTCCCACTCTATCCGAAGATAAATGGAAAAATATCCTCATGTGAGGATTTAAAACGAGATGCTAATTCAGGCACAATGAAAGCAAGTGAAGAAGGGCGCATGGGGGAGCCCGTTCCAAAGAGACACTGCAGCCCGGGCTGGTCTGGCTCAGCGGTTAGAGCATCGGCCCACAGACCAATGACTCTCTGGTTCGGTTCCAGTCAAGGGCTCATGCCTCGGTTGCAGTTTGTCTCCGGCCCTGGTTGGGGCTGTGTGGGTGGCAGCTGGTCGATGTGTCTCTCTCACATCGGTGTTTCTCTCTCTCTCTTCCTCCCTCTCTCCCTCCCACTCTATCTGAAGATGAATGCAGAAATGTCCTTGGGTGAGGATTAAAAAAAAGAGAGAGAGAGACAGTGCAGCGAGACGGCCTGGGGAATCGGTGCGTCTGGATAAAGCGGGGGTGTCTGCTGGGCTGCCGTCACACGCCCCACAGACAGAGTGGCTCACACAAAGCAGCATGGCTGTCTCGGGGCCCTGGAGGCTGGAGGTGAGGTGAGGGTGTCGCAGGGCCGAGTGTCTGCAGAAGGCGCTGGGAAGGTCCGTCCCGGCCTCGCTCCAGCCGGCACCTGCTGTCCCCTGCGTGCGAGTCCGTGGCCACATTTCCGGTGTATAAGGACAGCAGTCCCAGTGGGTCAGGGCCCACGCTGCCCCAGAGTGACCTCATCTTAACTCACCCCACCTGCGGGACGCCGTTTCCAAGTCAGGTCACACCTGCGGTTCCGAGGGCCGGGACTTCAACGGAGGGACCCTGGAGGGACCCAACTCGGCCCAGACGAGGTGGAGGGGTTGTTCCCAATGTCTCCTATCCTCTCCACACGCCACCAGGAGGAAGTCCCTTCCGTCCACCCTTCCAAGCACTGTGCACACCCCCAGGGTCTGGCTAGGCAAGACCAAGCCAGCCCCGGGCTTGAATCAGCGAGTCGAACCCCATCTAGGGAGCGAGGCTCAGATTTGTAAAAGTTGAGAACATTGGGCCAGTTGTCAATCAGTCAGACTGATGTCGGGCTCCAGACAGGGTGAGGCGGGGGTGCCTCACTGTTCAGGAGGCAGGGCCAGCACCCCCTCAGACCGGAGAGTCAGCAGCTCCTTCAACTGTGCCCCGAGGGGCCTCCCAGTCTCCCTTGCCCTGTCCTGGGGCAGCAGCCATGGACCAGGAGCTGGCTGGGGCTATTTCTAAGATCGGCACCCGCTCCAAACTCGACTCTCCGTGAAAAGTACACAAACAAAACCTACGATGAGGCTCCAAGTGCCGGTCCAAACCCCCGGAATGTGAGAAATCTGAAACCGTAATTGCCGGAGCGGAAGGACCGGTCGAGGCGCCCGAATACCGTGGGAAGATTTCATTCCCTTCTCGTTTGTTGCGAGCTGCCGCCGCTCAGAGATCAAAAGGCGTTTCTTCTCCCTCGGTCGGGCTTTGATTTAAATCCAGCCCTGAAAAGACCAGAGGCAAAGGAGAGAACTGTGGAATGAGCGGAAGCCACTTTCCCTGCGTAATCGGAGGAAACGGAACGGGCCTCCTTCTGCAGCCCTTTATTAAAAAGTTTCCCCACAAGCTCCGTGCAGACGAGCCTCAGAGAATGCCACCTTCCCAGTGCGAGCTCGCTCTCCGGGGGGCGGCTGCGCCTGATAAATAAAAACGTTTGCGAGGCCGTTCTTTCCCCTTCCCTTTGATGGGACCCCGCAACACTGATTTAGGGGAAGAACAACCATTTAGCTTCCTGCAACACGTCTTTTGAATCACCCGAGAAAGCAAGGAGGAAAGCCCTGCGTGGCCCGAGGGAGGGGGCGATCGGAGGTGGGTGTCCTGGTTGCCTTATCTGCCGGCACCCTAAATAGCAGCGTGGCTGTGTTTATGCGGTGGCCGGTGGGACTGCTCCGGGGAAATGGACGCCGGTCGCTGCTGGAAATCCGCCCCTCCAGAAAGGTCAGCAGGAATCTGGGGCAGGGCTCAGAAATGTCCAGGCCAGCTCAGCGCCCTGACAAGTCCAAATGCAAACACTCCCCCCGGTGGGAGCTTGCCTTAACAATCATCAGTATGAGCCCGGCTGGTGTGGCTCAGTGGATAGAGCATCATGGACTGAGAGGTCCCGGTTCAATTCCTGGTCAGGGCACGTGCCCGGGTTGCGGGCTCGATCCACAGTAGGGGGCGTGCAGGAGGCCGCCAATCAATGTATCTCTCTGACATCGATGTTTCTCTCTCCCTTCCTCTTTCTCTAAAAAAAATAATTTAAAAAAAACACACATTAAAAAAAATATCATCAGTAGGACCCAAAAATCCACGGAAAGGGCTGGGTCCCAGGAGACGGCCCACTGCAAAGACCCAGGCAGAATCCCCACATTGCAGAGCCGGAGGGACCCAGAGCCCTGGAGCCCGAGCCATCGCTGCCGTGAGGGGCAGAGAATGGAGAGTGAGGCCCGGACAGGGACGGGGCCGAGGCCACAGGACAAGGTGGCAGCCAGGCCGAGACAGTTCTGCGGCCATCTGCGGCCACCCAGCTGCCTCTGCCTGCAGCCGGAACTCCAGAGCCCGTCTCCCACCACTTCCAGGACAGCTCCAACCTCAACTGCACCCCAAATGGCTCTTCCTGGGGCCTGCACCTTCCCAAGGGCCGGGACGTGCCCTCGAACCCCGCCTTCCCCTTTCAGCCCACGTCTAACCCATCAGCAAATCCTCTTGGCTCTACGGTCAACGTACAGCCAGCGTCAGCCCTGCCCACCACCCGCACTGCTGCCCACCACTCAAGCCCCGTCGCCCCCCCCCCCCTCGGATGGCTCCAGCTTGGTGCCCCCCCGCACGCCCTCTGTGGTTGACACTCAACGGAGCAGCCAGGAAGAGCCATACAAAACGCCAGTCCCATGTCGCTGATTCACACACCCTCCAATGGGACCAGCGTGGACAACCATACACAGTCTGCCCCATGACCTCCCTGCCCTCGGCTCCTGCCCCTCCGGTGACCCGCACCGCTCCCGGCACTCGGTCTCTCTGTTCCTCCAGACCGTGGTTCGTCCACTCCAGCGCCTGGACGCTCTGGTCCCGGGGAGCCCGAGCTCGCTCCCTCCAACGTTAGGTCTTTATTCAAACACCACCTCCTTGGGGTCACTGTCTCTGAAATTGGCCCCCTTGCCCCGCACTGCCCGTCCCCTTCCCCGCTCCACTTGCCCCTTGACACTGCCCACCACTCACCTCTGTGCACGGCATGCCCTTGGCTGGCGCCTTGCCTGTCTGCCCAGGCGAAGCTGGACTCCGTGGGGCAGGGCGCTGTCTGTGCCAGCGAGCTCCCCGAGCTGCAGCTGGAACTCAGACGGGCGCCGTGGGACGCGCAGACATCTGCAGGCAGCCTGGCCTCCTGGATTGTCTTAACAGCACCCGTTGCCGGGGGCCCCCTCTTTCTCCTCCGTCTTCTGCGTCCCTTGGTCTCTCTTCTCGGGCACCAGAAGTAAGGGAAGGGAGCAGAGACAGGGAGAAAAGGCGGAAGCAGCCGCGGTCCTGGTGGGGCTCATGCTGCAGGTCAGTTCTCCGGGTCAGCAGGTGCCTCCTCCTCGTCTACACTGGCCCAGGGCTTCCTTGGAACTGGGTCAAGGTCACTCCACAGGGTCATATAAGCCCCCTGACAGGCGACGATAGCCCAGATCTAGGATGATTGTGATTCACTGAGAGATATGACCTTAGACGACCTCAAGGGTGGAGAAAACACACAGATTTCTACTGCTATGGGCAAGAGCCCTTCGCAGAGCAGGACAGCCGTGGGGGACAGAGCCTTGAGAACCCAGGGATGGGGCTGTCAGAGCAGCAGGAAGAGCTCCGACCCTCCAGCTGCCTCAGGGGGCCATTTCCTGGGGCTCAGCAGGGCAGGAAGACCTAGGGGGAGCTGGTCCTGGTGCAGAGGGTGGAAAGGACTTGAGCAGGGGTCCAAGAGGCCCCACCAAGACTGCACCACCACTCATCCGGTGTGCCGTCCTCACCATCCTCACCACGGTGGCCTGGTGACAGACCCCGGGCCTGGCGGTATCCAATGCCGCTCTCTGAGGCGGAGTCAGTGCTTGGAGGAAACAGAGGAAAGGTCCCCAGACCGCCAGGAACTCCTTCCAGGCCCCAGGAGCAGCCGAGGAGCGCCCGTCCACTTTAAGAAAGTCGCCTGCAGTTCCCACTGCGTGACATTTTCAAGTTGTTGCAAGGAGAAGTTACAAGTAGCAACAATCTGGGCCTCTTAACTCCCGTGAAATGATTGCTACTTTCTGCTACTATTTATGGAGATCGTTTGCCAACGATTTCTCCGGGGATGGCTGGCAGTCCCGTGAGCCGGGAGGTGTGCAGCGCCTCTCCGTCCCGCTCTGCCTCCCTCCCTCTCTCTTGTTTGTCGACGAGACACAAAACTTTCCAAACGGAAAGCACAGCAGGACAGCAGCGGAAGGTCCAGGACACAGCCCTGGGTGGGTTCAGGCATCTGTTTCTGCCTTTTGCTCCCTGTGAGAATTGAACCAGTCCTGTCCCCTCTCTGAGCAGGGACCAATTATCTGTGGAAGATGCTCTTGGACGAGGTGACCGGGGGCCCCATGGCACCCTGGTCAGTTACTGCACTTTGCTCTTGGTTTTGGTGACTCAAAGCCATCAGCCAGTGTGACAGCTAGCCAAGTGGCAGCTCTGAAGTCCCCGGCGGAAGGCACAGCTAATTAAAGGCTGGCGGTGTCAGACACTTTGCAAACCCGAGCCCCGCACGGGTTATTTCTGAACGATTCCATCTCTCATGACTCACAGAGCTTCCTGCCAGAATGGCCGGGCAACTGGCAAAAGCATGCGCCTCGAAGCCCCGGCGCCAGGCAAGGCGTCCCTGCCCGGCCCAAGCTGCCCTCCCAGCCACGTCCTGGGGCCACGTCCTGGGGCCACATGCTTCTGGGGCAGGCAGACGCGGGTGGCACCAGCCCAGCCTGGGAACCAAGCCATCACCTGACATTTCACACTCAAAGATCCCCCGACAAGTCCGTTACCCCGAGAGTCATCAGCCCTTCCCGGCACAGAAATAGTTGATATTGATTTTATCCGCCAGGCCGAGTTGTCGCATGTGAGTGCACCTGGCAGAAGGGACAGGGCAACTGAGGTAGGACAACCAGCCACCTGGTGCGTGTCCCCTCGAAAGTTTCTGTTGCCGCCGAGGACGAGATCAAAGCCACCCCGTGTTATCCCGGTGCGAGAGCGGCGGCTGCGACTCAGTCCCATCTGCCTACGGGGGTCATTTACCTTCTGCGGGTGTCAGGCGGGGAGCCCAGGGAAGAATCGCACCGGCCAGTTGGCTCGCTTCTGGGCGGCTCCGCGTTGACCTTGCTGTTTGTCAGCCAGATACATTCTCCGACTGGGGTTTTCCGCCGCCTCTGGCGAGACCGAAACCCATTTCATAGCGACCGCGTTTATCGGTCCTGCTTGCTTCTGTTCCCCTGTCCGACCCAAGGACACCTGACGTGAGCAGCTCAGCCACGTGAGACCACAAACCCAGACTCCCCAGGAGCTGAGGACCACGACCACCTGAAAAGCAAGTGGAAGGGGGTCTTCTACAGACACCGATGGCCCTTGAACCCCCAGCGGCTCTCCTGCTCTGTGGAACCTCGGCGGCTGTGAGCTCACGTGCTCTGTCACACGCACAGAGGCTCTGAAAGGACCCAACAGGACGGAAAGTGCGTCCGTGCAAATGGCCACAGGGAAGGATGCTTCTGGAGGGACTCACTCGTCACACCTTGGGGTCTGCAGGTTTGAGGGCCTCCGACATTGGCCAGGCACCCAGGCTGGGGACCACTCTGTCCCAGATGCAGAGGGGACTGTCCTGGAGGGAACTGAGCCCTTGGGCTCCGCAGAGCAGCTTCTCTGGAGGAAGAGGAGGAGGAGGAGGAAGAGGAGCAGGAGGCCTTCGTGGGAGCCTTCGGCTCCATCCCCTGACGTCTCCAGGCTCAGAGGGAAAGCAGAGCAGGAAGAAGGTGTGGATTCGACCCACGATCATTGCATCCCATCCTGAGCCAGGGATACTGTCCAATTACCTGGCTTCTTTCCCCCAGAGCCACCCGGGTTTGGGGGTTGAAATGTGTCCCCAAAGAGATACGTTGACGTCCCCACACCTGTGAATGTGACCTCATTTGGAATGGGATCTGAGAGATGTGATCAAATTAACATGACGTCACGCCTAATCAGTGTGACTGATGTCCTTATAAGAAGTGAAAACAGTCACTGCAGAGGTTATGTGGCCATGGGGGCAGAGGCTGGGGTGGTGTAACTACAAGCCAAGGGTTGGTGGCCGCCACCAGGAGCTGGGAGGGCAGGAAACCTCTCCCCAGAGCCTTTGTGGGAGCGCGGGCCTGTCCACACCTTGACTTGGGACTCTTGGGCTCCAGAACGGGGCGTGAATAGATTCCGTTGCCTAAGCCCCTGGTTTGTGGTGCTTTGCTTCGGCAGCCCCAGGACATGGGTGCGGAGCGCCCTTCACTGAGGTGGGAAAAGAAAAGGCAAAGGAAGAGGAGGGAGGGGAGAGGGTGCAGCCCTGGCTGAGCTTGGGCACTCAAGGTTGCTCAAAGGTTGCTGACCACAGGGGCCCGGGCTCAGGCCAGGCGCTCAGGGGAGGAACTGATCCAAGAGAACCACTGGGTGAGAAGCTCCTC
Source organism: Tadarida brasiliensis (assembly GCA_030848825.1). Lineage (NCBI taxonomy): Eukaryota > Metazoa > Chordata > Mammalia > Chiroptera > Molossidae > Tadarida > Tadarida brasiliensis. Next base: position 2,502,344 of record CM061264.1, on the reverse strand, counting down.
GGTGGGGAGCGGCATGCGACATAGAACTAAGAGGTGTTGGGTAGCCTGTGACACACAGTCCAAGAGTCATACTTAGTGGCAAATGTCCCACCGCACCGAAAATAACGTCTTCTGCATTGCTCTGGAGGGTGGCGTCGCCTCCCTGTCACTGGGGAACAGAGCCAGGGGAAATGGGGTTGCATGGCATGCCTCCCTCTGCATTTCTCTCCTCTGTCCAACTAACAGCACGAGGACCCGTCCCAGATGGAGCTCTGACTCCTGAGGGGAGTGTGGAAGGGAGAAGAAGCAGAATTCAGGGCTCCACCTGGGGCAATCCGGGAAGCCTTGCAGGAGGTGGCATGTGAGCTGCACTCCACACACAAGTAGGAGTTTTGATAAGTGAAGGTGAGGAGGGAGCTCCAGGTGGGGAGGGAATTATGGGAAAAGTCCAACAGACTGAGGGGGAGACAGAACCAAAGACAAGTCACTTCATCCTTCATTAACTCACAACTATATTTTGTTTACTGAGTGTGGGCCATGTGCCAGGCACCATGACAGGCGTGCAAACACAGGAAGCCCTGACTCCTCCCACCACGGAGCTCACAGCCCAGGTGGGGAGGGTGGGGCTAACCAAGCACTCACGCCAACGTAGGGAAGGAAAAATATCTTCCTCTACCCATCAGGTTCATTGACTGCACAGTAGACCAACGAAGGGTGGATTAATAGGAGAGAAACAAACAGAAGTTTATTAACGTGTACTTCACGCATACACGTGGGAACACCCAGAGTTGAGTAACTCAAAGGGGTGGTGAGAACTCAGGCTTACGTGGCATTCAACAAGGAACAATAAATGTGTGACGAGACACAGGAAAAGACTGAGTTTCTAGGGCAGCAAGTTGTGGGGAGGCAAAGATGTGAGGAGCAGGAGGAAGATGAGGGCTGGGTGGGACTGTTGTGTCTGGCCCTGTGGAGCTGTCCCTGGTGCTGATCAGGTCCCAGTGTTGTCTACAGTAATGGATTAACTGGGGGGGGAGGGCGCGGGGCGGGGAGCCTTCACAAATGCATGTCCTACTTCTGGGCAGATAGGAGAAGGGCAGAGAGCTTTTCTTGTATTTGCTGCTTCTACATTGTCTTCAGCTCAAAATAATCAATATGCCAAGGTGGTATATTTTGAGGTGGCCCATGCTGCCGTCCTTCACCTACAGCCAGTTCAGGTAAGAAGCACAGAAACTTCCACCACGGCTATGAGAATGCAGCAGAGGTGGGCTGGGAGACACTGGAGCAGGGCCTAGAGGTGGACCCGCCGGGGACATGGGTGCAGACGAGCTATAGCTGGGTGGTGACCTGGTGACGGGGGCTGGGGACAGCATGGGTAAAGAGACCAGAGAGAATATGAGCTTTGGGCAGGTTGCGTTCGAGGGGCTGCAGGTCATCAGGTGAGTGAGGGGTAGACAGACACATTGGCAATTGATGAAGAAGAGAAGCACTCCCCGCCTGTCCACCTGCACCATGCCCGGGTGCAGGTGTGAGAGGGGGTGTTACATGGTGTGTAGTACTCACAGACGCTGACTCGCTGTCTGGGCTCACTTCTCCGTGGAAGCCAAGGGTCCGGGAATGAGTGAAGCAAGTCCACGTGAAGGCAGAGGGTGAGTTCCATTGCTGGGCCATGTCTCCACGACCTTTCCCCGGGACCCCAGCCAGCTCAGGGAGACGTGCGCTGCATACAGACGCTTACTGACAGCCCCCCGTGCCTCCCTTTCAGTCTTCAGTTTGGAAACTTCCAGCAGACAGGTAGAGGGGGAAGATGGGGAGGGGGGCAGAGGACAAGGAGGTGGGAGGGGTCAGAAAGTCTCATTTGCCTCTTTTAGCTGAAAAGTGACAGAACAGCTCCCGATGCAAAGTCCTGCCAGGAGCAGAGGAAGCCAAGAAGGTGGACAGCTCATTTACATGTGGGGCAAGCAACCCCTGGAAGGAAAGAGTGATTCATCTCAAACCCGACTCCTGGCCCCAAATCCAGGTGGCCTCCACTGTGGACCCACAGTCTGGAGACTCAAAGGCACCCCTTTCTCAAAATCAGCCCCCTCCTCTGTCCCGCACCTTTCCCGGGGGCTATCACAGTCCCCACCTCTGCACCGTGAACCTGCCCGCCGCGGCACCGTACTGGCAAACAACTAGAAAGTGGGTCAAATTATCGCCCGTATGATATGCATCAAGAAAACAAATTAAGGCTAACATTTGTGCGGTGACAGCTGACCTTTGCCTGATTGAATGGAGGGCTGCACAGTGAGCCCCATTAAAGGTGTTTAACTAAATGGAGCAATCTCCCAAGTTTCTGGAGACGCCTGCTCTGGCAAACCTGGAGGAGGGAGAAACCTGCCCACAGCACACTGCCCCCTGCTGGCATGCACCGGGGCTGCTGGTGGGGAGGTCGAAGGCATGGGCGTGCTGACAGGGAACGTGGGACCTCTCGGTGCCCACTGCACAGACCCAGGCTTAACCCGTACACACCAGCCTCCTCTCCCACCTGCTAATTTGGAATGCTGAAACCCTAAACCACTGGTACCTGTGAGTGTGACCTCATTTGGAAATAGGGTCCTTGCAGATATAACCAGTTTGAGATGGGGTCATTGGGTGGCCCTAATCCAGTATGACTGGTGTTCTTATAAGGCAGAGAAAGAGAGAGAGAGATGTGACCACAGACTAAGAGATTTAAATGACACAGTCCACAAGCCAAGGGACACCCAAGGTCACCAGAAGCTGGAAAAGGTGAGGAAGAATCCTCCCCAGATGCTTCTTAGTCAGCGTGGTCCTGCCAAGACCTTGATTTCTGACTGTTAGCCTCCAGAAGGGTGAGAGAATCAACTTCTGTTATTTAAGCCCCAGGTGAGCCCCCGTGTGTGGTACTTGGTTACAACAGCCACAGGAAACTAACACAGGCCCATTATCACTGCAGTCCACTGATGAAGAAACTTAGGCTCAGAGAGGTTAAGTAAGTTGCTTAAGGTCACAGAGCTAGTAGGTTAAAGTGCAAATGCAGAAGTGCGCTGAAAAGGACCAAGGTGTGTACCTACCACCCAGGAAATTGTCTGTCATGTTTTTGGATCCCCAAACTTTGTCCATTTTGTGTGGGTAAAAACTTTTCTGAAATGAAGGATGCACTTCCCTGCCTCCCTAACCCAGGAGAGTAATTGGGTCTTTAAGTGAGGGAAGTTCTCTGTGCACATGTGCTAGTTTGGTTCTAGAGGGACCTGTTAGACACTGTCATTGCCTTGTTTTGTTTTTCTCTCTGGTGTCAGGCTGCCATCCGTCAGGTCTCACAGTGTCTGCCACTAACAGGCTCCATGATGAGTCACTCTCAGGTCTACGAGAGACCGAAACCAGCTCACAGGGCTTTGTAGTAATTATGTGTTTCAAAAATCAACCTCATAAGAAAAATGATAACAGTGAAGACATGTGACATTGACTGCTTTGCTTTACATCTATTAATTCGTTTAATGCTCACAACAACCCTAGCAGACAGGTGCCATCAGCAGCAGCAACATCATCATCATCACCATCATTAACATCATCTTACCTCCACCATCATTAACATCACCATCATCACCACCATCACCATCATCACCACAATCAATCATCATCATCACCATCATCACCATCACCATCATCACCATCATTAACATCATCTTACCTCCACCATCGTTAACATCATCACCATCATCACCACCATCACCACCATCACCAACATCATTATCACCATCACCATCATCACCATCACCATCATCACCATCACCATCATCACAACCATCACCATCACCCCCACCATCATCACCATCACCATCATCACCATCATCACCACCATCATCATCATCACCACCATCACCACCACCATCATCACCATCACCATCATCACCACCATCATCACCATCGCCATCACCATCATCACCATCACCATCACCATCACCACCATCACCATCACCATCACCATCATCATCACCATCACCATCACCATCACCATCACCATTTATCAACATCATCGTTGTCACCATATTACTGTTAAATAAACCAAGGTCCAAGAAGGTGGAATAACGTGTTTAAGGGGGCTGTTACAGGCTGAATTCTGGTCCCCCCAAATCCCTATGTTGAAGTTCTAACCCCAGCACCTCAGAATGGAATTGTAATTTGGAGACAGGGCCTTTAAAGAGGTGACTAGGGTTAAATGAGGTTGTATGGATGGCCCTAATCCAACCTAACTGGTGTCCTCATACAAAGAGGAGATTTGGGCACAAAGAGAGACCAAGAATGCACGTACTCAGAGGAAAGACCGTGTGGGAGCAGCCCCGCAGATCTACCATGAGGGCAGAATACTGGCCTCGGGCTCCGAAAGCCTGTGCGCAAAGGCGCTCCCACGGAGTGTAACAAAGGAGCTGGGCAGAGACAGGGAAGTGGCAGAGGGGTTCCTGGAAAGGGGAACAGCAGCTCCCACTCTGGCCGCCAGTGCCCTCCCCCTCCCCCAGAGCTCCTCCATGCCGCTGACCTCTTCTCCAGTCTTCCTGTCACTGCCCTTCCTGCTGAATCATGACCATGAAACCCTCCAAGGGCATCCTTGACACTGCAGCTCCTTGAGTGACACCAAGTTTAATGTGCTCGGCCTGGTGTCACCATGGCAGAAGCTGGCAGCCGGGGACAACTCGGCTCAATTTTGAAGCTGCAATTTACCCACAGAGTGCAGAGAAAAAGGCAGAAGCCAGGGACTTCCACGGGGCGCCCGTGTGGACTGAAAGGAGGAGCGTGCGAGGCTGCAGCCTCGGGGAGAGAGAAGGACACTGACCACAGGGTGCAGCGGGCACGAGGTAGCTGCCCACGCCTGCTCGCAGAAGGCAGGGCCCTGCGTCACCGAGCCAAGATTGGCATCACCCAGAAGGCGGCCGAGGAATTGCTGGGCTGGGGCCTTAGAAAGAAAGGAACCAAGTGACAGGCAGAAGGTCAGGGCCAGACTGGAGGGGCACAGGGGGGGATGGCAGCCCAGGCCTCAGCAAGGATGGACAGACATCTGCGGAGGAGCGGAGCTGGGCTGCCTGGTGGGTGACAGTGGGCCCTTCTCGTCCAGACTGGGCATTCATGGAATGTTGGTGGGTGAGGGGGCATTGCTTGTCCACAGGGGGCCTCTATGCCACTTAGAGAAGGATGTCCTCTGGGTGGGCACAGCCTCTGCCTGAGCCCAGAGCAGAGCAAGGGACGTGAGCATGAAATCACCCGGGCAGGCCGGGGCAGTGCACACCCTGGGCGACCCCTGGTCAGAGACCTCACCCGCGGGCATGTGCGCAGAGCTTGAGGGATGTCTCAGAGAGGGCGGAGGGCACTGCTGGGCCTCCGGGTGCCAGACAGCACAGAGACATGAGGGTAAGCGTGGAGACAGCCAAAGCCTGGAGTCTGCCCTGGCCAGTTTGGCTCAGCGGTTAGAGCGTCGGCCTGTGGTCCAGAGAGACCCGGGTTCGGTTCCCGCTAGGGGCGCGTACCTCGGTTGCAGTTTGTCCCCGGCCCTGGTTGGTCATGCGGGAGGCGGCCGCTCGATGTGTCCCTTTCACGTCAATGTTTCTCTCTCTCTCTCTCCCTCTCTCTCCCTCCCACTCTATCTGAACAAAAAATGGAAGAATGTCCTCGGGTGAGGATTAAAAAAAAAAAAAAAGCCAAAGCCTGGAGTCTCCACGGCGCTGAGAGCTCTGGGCTTAGCCTTGCTACCCTCCACCCGCAGAGCTCCTGCACAGCGCAAAGCTTGGGGCGCAGACAAAGGAGGCCCAGGGGAGCCTCCCCTCCCCCCATGCTTCTCTGGGCACCTCCCAGAGTGAGGGACGGAGCGTGGAAAAGGTCTCCGGCCCGTGTGTTGACCCGGGCCATCTCCTTTCAGAAAGGGCTCTTGGCCACAGACAGTTCCACAGGAATTCCACGTAGACAGGCTTCGTGGACTCTTCTGGACCAGGTGCTGATCTGTCTGTCCTGCAGCTTATCAAAGACCACACGCTGATGCCCGCAGGACCTGGAAAGTTCCCGAGTTCTGTGCCCAGGAGCCGGCAGGTGTGAGCGCTGCTCAGGGCCAGTGTGTCCCCCCTCCCGCCCCCTGGAGAGCTCGCCTCCCACGGTCACCACGGGGAGAAGGGGCCCACGGCGCTTCGCTAACATGTCACACGTCAGGAACACGGGCCGTGACGGAAGATCACCCCCGGAGGACCCCCCCACCAAGGGCGAGAAGAGGGGAGGGTGTGCCGGCCTGTTCCCGTGATGTCTGGAGGGTTGTTTTTTGGTTTGGGGATTTGTTTTCCCCAAGGACAGGTGGTGACAGAATGAGCCTGGCTTCACCTGCTGTCCGCACGGCGACGAGTTTCTAGGCTCAGGAGGTGCAGCTGCGTGAAGGGGCCCTTCGCGGACGCAGAAGGGCGGTGGGGGGAAGCACGGTCTCAGATGGAGTCTCAAGCAGGGTGGCGTGCTGGCAGAGCCCCATGCCCACCTCCAGGGAAGGTGCCTCTGGGAGGCTGAGAGGTCTGGGAGACACGAGAGGCTGGGCCTTGGAGGTGGTCTGGGTGGAGCGGAGCCTGAAAGACCAGCACATTCACAAGCGGCCCTGTCCCTGGCAGGAGGGCATCGCGCAGGACTTGGGGTCGAGAGGCAGCCCAGTGGGGGCCCTCACAGGCTCAGGGTCAGCAGACGTGGCAGGGAAGGCAAGGGGTGCAAGGGGCATCCCAGGGGCAGACGCTGGGTCAAGAGGGAATGCCCCGTGTCTCCAGGACTGACCGGGAGGTAGACACAGGACAGGCCAGAGCTCAGAGCAGAGGTTTCAGGGACAGGGCCACAAAGTGGGGCCCCAGGAGCGGAGTCATATAGGGGGCGGGGCCTAAGGTGGGGTCATACAGAGGGCAGGGCCCGTGGGTGGGGTTGTGCAGGGGAAGTCTTGCAGGTTCTTGGGGTCCTGTGGGATCAGGACCGGATCTTGCAGGGACGGGGCGGTCCCTGAAAGTGCGTTCGGAAGGATGGGACATGATAACGCGTGTACTTTTGAATGAGGCCTGTGGCTTGGGCGTAAAGGTGGATTGACAGGGACGGGGATCTAGGAGATGATTCCAAGGATGCACATGAGCGAGGACGGAGCTCCGGGGTGGGGCTGAGGGCTGTATTGAAGACGCAGGCCCAGAGTTTGGGAGGGCGGAGGAGGCCTGGACGCCAGCACAGCCCAGAGTGAACCTTCAGCCCTGGACCGAGGCGGGGTCCCTGAGCTGGGGGTCACGGGGAGGCGCAGGTGGAGCAGAAGTCTCTTCAGCTAGGTCACCCCAAGATTCCTGGGGCTCTCCAACTAGAGGTGACTGGAAGGTAGCTCTCCGAGTGAGCAGCGGGCAAAGACAGTCCTCGGAAGTAGGAGAGCTGCGGGGAGGACAGGGACGGTCGGGTTGAACTATTTGGGCCGGAGCCTCTTCGTTCGGGGATGTTTCCAGCACAGGGCAGGCAGCTAGAGGCAGGACTCACAGGCTCCGGGCTGGTGCCAACCTCAGATGCGCTGGGCAGGGCCCGAGGGCAGTCCCTCTGCAGAGGACACAGGCATCAGGGGCTGCCGGCCGGGCGCCAGCAGCTGTCAGGCGCAGAATCCACTCTTTCCCTGTGGAAACCGGTGACAGCCCTTCATGTTTGCCCGCCCGCGTGGAAACGGGAAGTGTGTCTGCACGCCCCACGCACACACTGCTCGTCGAGACGGTGACAAGAAAGCAGTGAAGGTGGAGAGAGAGCGGGTTGCTGTCTCGCTTGCCTCAAGAAAAGTGACAGCGGGAGCATGTCCGTGGCCAGCAGGGCCCCTTCCCCGCGGCACCCCAGACGCCAGCCGCGGGCGCTCCTGGGTCGGCCGGTGTTTGCGGTGATGCCTCGTCCTGGGCTTCAGCACGCACCCTGGGCCCTGGAGCAGGCAGCTGCCTTGGGAGCCCCCTAGGGGAGCCCTGAGCAGAGGAGCTCCCGCAGCCTGGCGAGGTGCCTGGTTTGTCCGGAACTTGGGGGGCTGGTGCCCTAGGATGCCCTCGGCCTTGGGAAGAAGGAGTGACATTTCCGGCCCTAAAGATCATAATGTGCCCGGCCGGTGTGGCTCAGCGGTTGAGGGTCGACCCTGCACCAAGAGGTCGCCGGTTCGATTCCCGGTCAGGGCCCATGCCCAGGTTGTGGGCCTGATCCCCAGTGGGAGGCATGCAGGAGGCGGCCAGTCGATGTTCTCTCTCATCGATGTTTCTATCTCTCTCTCCCTCTCTTCCTCTCTCTCTAAATCAATAAAGAAAAAAAATTTTTTTTTTAAAGATCATAACGTGTGCTCCAAAGGGTGTTTGCAAATAGGAATCCCAAGCTGACGTTGTTTCCCGTCTGTAGTGAGACAGCAGGATTCGGGGTCAGGGGTGGGGAGGTCCGGGGAGGGCCGCTGGGGTGGGAGTGGGGCCAGGACAGCAGCTAGAGACTGGCCCTGAGGGTCCTCCAGCAGGGCCTCGGGTCCCGGCCAATCTCGCCTCCCGGGCTCTTCCTCCAGCCCGTCAGCCCGACGCTGCGCCCCTGACGCTGGGTGGAGAGGGAAAGGCCGGCTGCCCCGTGACCCCAGGCCGGGGACCTCCCCGCTGTCCATTTTCAATAGTTCTGAGTCAGAAAGTCCATCCTGTGATGAGCTGAAGGAACGTCGGAAATCACTGGCCTGTCCGGTCATCTCTCCGCGCAGGGCCCGATTGCATAGCTGCCACACCCGCTTCACAGAGAAGAAGACTGAGGCTGAGAGACCACAGCGGCTCACACAGACCTTGTCCCCAGCACTGAGCCGCAGGCTCGGGGACATCGGCTCCTTTAAAACTCCCCGGTCAGGGGCTTCTTCCCCATTTTAGAGAAGAGGACCTCGGGGTGCCGTGTTCCCCTGCTCCTGCTCTTTGCTGGGCTAACGTCCTGGGATCACACCTTTCCTGTTTCAATGGCCGGTTCTGGGGGAGGGAGAGAGATGGAAGAGGATGGAGGACATTGGTGTCGGCATCATCTGATCCCCTCCTGGGTCATTCTAGAAGCTCACGTGTCCAGAACTAAGAGGCAAGGCTGGCGTAGGAATTCCTGTTCCCCCTGCGGGCCACCTCCCTCGCTCCAGCCCCTTCTCAGACGGCCCCGGGGCAGGTGGGTGGTGGCTCCATTCACGGGACCCAGAACCAGTCAGCGAGCCCTGCTCTGCCGTCTGAATGCCGTTTACTGTCACTGAGCAGAATATCGTACGTGTGTGTGTGCGTGCGCGTGTGTGTAATTTAGGGCCCACTTTGCAAAATAACGGGACAGAAATACATACAGGCTTTGATACACAGACCCTCCTAGCAGCCTCCGCAGCCCCGAGCGCCCGGAAGGCGGGGGGTGGGCGGCGATCCCTGGGCCTCCACAGCTCCCTGTCGCCACCCTGTCCCCCCGACGTGGCCTGCGGAGCCACTCAGTGCTGACAGACGGGGCGCTGGCAGCTCCTGAACCCCCCCATCCCCACCTCCCCACGAGCGTTCCTCTTCCCAGATGGGGGAACAAGTGTGTCCTCCTCCCAGACTTCTGGGCGGAAATCCAGTTCTTTGCTTGTTCCCAAAACGTTCCTCGTCAGGTACAAGGCGCTCACAGCGCAGCAGACCCGGGCCCTCAGCTGAGTCTGGGACTGAGCGGCTCCTGGACCCCCACCGGCCCTGGACAGTGAGCCAGGTGATGGGTGGCAGAGCCCATGGAGGAGACGGAGTCGAGGAGCGGCCACCTCACGGGCACCATGTCCTGGAGGCCACCTGGAGAGCTTCAAGAACGGGTGCTGCGGGCACAGCTCAGCGGAGATGAGTGCCCACACATGTCCCAGGGGCTGGCAGCCTGGTGACTGCCCCCCCTGGTGGAGGGGCAGCCTCCTTTTCGAGAAGCATATCTGTGGGGGTCCCCTGATGTGGGCAGAAGCTGGGGGGGGGCTCTGCTTTAGCCGGAGACTCAGATCAATTGTCCTGATGCCCAAGGCCACTGCCAGGCCTCTGGGATTCGTGCAAAGACCCTGATAGCCCAGCTCTCTCCCCAGCCCGGCCGACATCCCCAAAGGTGAGCTGCGTCTCAGGGGTGAGGGGCCCAGGGACAGAGCCAGCTCACCTGCTCTCCCACCTGGGGCCACAGTGACATCTACAGGCCGGGAAGGGGTCTCAGCAGCACCTGTTGCCATGGGTGTTGAGTCCCTGGAGTCTCCTCTGGGTGCTGCTCAGAGGGTGTGGCCATGGGAGCCTGTCGCTGCTGCTCTGGTGCCCAAACCTCCCCTCCCACAGTGCCACCTCCAGAGTCACCTGGCTGCAGCCCTGGCGGGACACCTGGCCCTTCCCGCTGCCCCTTCCAGCAAGGGCTGGGGGAGGGGCTCACACGCCCTTCCTTTGAGCAAATACCAAAGAAACTGTTCAGTGTATAAGGAAGAAGGACGCGGTTTCATGGAAAATAAAGATTCTAACTGTAAATACTTTATCATGTCAAACGTGCAAAGTGGGCCCTACATCATGACAGTCAGGCGATCAGAATGATTTCATGTATCCGAGTCCTGGTGGGACTGCGTGTAAAGCTTCAGCCGCGACCCGGAGGCCAGGCAATCGTATCGGATAAAACACTGGGGACAAGACCGCAGACAGAGTCCCTCTGTGTGCCCTGTGGCTGTCGACGGCGGCTGGACCTAAGGCAGCGTGGCTGGCAGAAGTGACCTTGTCTTCTTGCTAGATCATTCCCGGTGATTCCTCAGCAGCGGGGTCCCCAAGCCTGCCTCCCCAGCCCCAGGGTGGGCCCTCCACCCAACCTCCTTCCAGGCCTGTGCCTGGGAGCAGTGTGGAGGACGCTGTCACTGGAGAATGACACCATGTAGCTCAGAAGAGAATTTGCCCATCTCCGCTGGAAAATGTCACAAGTGCTGTGATACAAAGTGTCAAACTGCCAGGGCTGGAGGGGGCTGGAGTCGGCACGCACAGCCCTGGGCGCGAACTCCGCCGCGACTCCCCTGCCATCTGGTGGGAACCTGGAGAGTCGCTCCGAGGGGGATGACTCCTGTCTGCAGGCAAAGGCCCCTGGGTTCCCATCGGGGGGCCCAGACCCAGGAAGGGGCCCCCACGCACACTGCCTCGCACCCCCGAAGGAGAGGGAGACTCATAGTCCCCGGGCACTGCGGCATCCCGGGCACAGCAAACCCGCCGACACGGTGGCGAGACCTCGTGCCCTCTGCGCTGTTCCGGGCACTCGCTGGGGGCACGGCTCCGGCTCCTCATGGAGTCCTGTGAAGAACTAGCGGTCTGCCCACTTCCTGACGCGCTCAGAGGAGCGGCCTGCCTCGCCCACGCCAGACCAACCCCGGAGCTCCGCCCACCCCTCCCGGCCAGTGTCCGCACAGTGTGTCCCCGGGAAGACACCGACTGTCACAGCAGAGCCCGCAGGCTGGGTGTGTGGGTCCTCGGGAGAGGCAGCGGGAGACTGGGCTCCGGGGGGCAGGCGCTGGGTGAGGGGCTGCACGGAAGGTAGAGGAACGTGGGCCAGACGTGCTCGCCCAGGCTCTGAAGGAGAGAGTCGGCCTGAAGGAGTCGAGGAGCCGATGGACCCGTGACCCGCCGAGTTACAGACTGAGTTACAGACTGGCAAAGGCTGGTCGTGCGCTTTGTGGATTTCACTGCCCCGGGGATTCCCAGCAGTGACCCCCAGCAGTGACCTCCAGTTACCTAAGGGGGCCTCCCTCTGCAGAGCACCTGGCTGAGACCTAACACCTGTGGGCACACGGTGAGGGCCTGTGGGCACCGGGTGAGGGCCTGTGGGCACCCGGTGAGGGGCTGTGGGCACCCGGTGTGGGCCTGTGGGCACCCGGTGAGGGCCTGTGGGCACCCGGTGTGGGCCTGTGGGCACCGGGTGAGGGCCTGTGGGCACCCGGTGAGGGCCTGTGGGCACCCGGTGAGGGGCTGTGGGCACCCGGTGAGGGCCTGTGGGCACCCGGTGAGGGCCTGTGGGCACCAGGTGAGGGCCTGTGGGCACCCGGTGAGGGGCTGTGGGCACCCGGTGAGGGCCTGTGGGCACCAGGTGAGGGCCTGTGGGCACCCGGTGAGGGGCTGTGGGCACCAGGTGAGGGGCTGTGGGCACCGGGTGAGGGCCTGTGGGCACCCGGTGAGGGGCTGTGGGCACCCGGTGAGGGCTGGTCAGGTTAGTCTCTCCGCTGCCCTCTGCTTCTGCCAGCTGGTCTCCGAGCTCCCTTTCCGGGGCCTGCAGGGAGGCGCCAGGGATTTCATGAGTGAAGGAAGGAAATCAGGGGAAATTCACTCCCTGTCAGAGCCCAGGCCGGAGGACCAAGGTGAGAACCGCGCCAGCCGCGACCCGGCTCCTCTCTCGGCAGCCTCAGCTCAGGGTAGGACACTCACCTCTCCCCGCCCGGAGCAGCATTTTCATTGAACACGAAAGAAGAGATTTAGCCGGGCCGGTGTGACTCAGTGGTTGAGCGTCGACCCGTGCACCAAGAGGTCGCCGGTTCAATTCCCGGTCAGGGCACATGCCCAGGTTGTGGGCCCGATCCCCAGTGGGGGGCATGCAGGAGGCAGCCAGTCGATGTTCTCTCTCATCGATGTTTCTATCTCTCTCTCCTTCTCCCTTCCTCTCTCTCTAAAATCAATAAAGGAAAAATAAATAAATAAATAAATAAATAAATAAATAATAAATAAAAATAATTTTTTTAAAAAAAAGAGATATTTAAAATGAAATGTCTACTTTTATGCTCCATCCACCTTTACGGGCGGTCCGTTGTGCCAAAACACACCTGATCCGGCTTCCCCGGCCTGCGGGTCCGAGTGAGGGTCTGTCCCATCAGCCTTTGTGAAGCACCTGGGACTCCCGTGTTCAGGACGCCGACGGCAACACAGACCCCACCCAGGGCTCTCCTCCCGCTCGGGCTGCATGGGGCTTTGTGGATAAACACGCACCTCACGCTCAGACACACGTATCTCTCACAGGTACACACACACACACACACACACACACACACACACACACACACAACCCGGTGGGTGTTCCTTTCCCTCCAAGGCCACCTCCGGTTACTGCCACACTGTAATATTTCATGAAAAGCAAACAAATTGCATCCCGTGATTACATTTCCTGATTTCTTAGAAAGCAAAACTGTGGTAATTGGTTTACATTAAGCATCCTGCTATTTGAGCAAGGAAAATTAAATAGAATACTGTTCGATGGGATTCGCACGCAAACACCGTTTAAATGGCAGGCGCTGGGCAGTGCTTCCAGACAACGTCTTGGCGGGCAAATTGCAGTTTAAACACTGGCTACTGAAACGCCGTGTCTCCTGGGCACCGGGAAAAGGGCGCTGGGAGGCGCCAGGTCCCGGGCACGCGCTGGCCTGTCCTGGGAGGCCTCCGTCTGCTGGGGAGGACGGGGGCCAGGATTCCTCGCACTCTCGGGGGCACGACAGAGGTGTGCATTCTGGACGTGTGCTCAGCGAACGACACCCTCCGGCTCCTTTCCAGGCCACAGGCTCGCTCAGGGGCTGGCTGTCCTGGAAGGTGGGCTGTGCACGGCCTGAGTTTGATCTGCACAGCCTTAAACATCACCCACCCACCCGCACCAGTGCCAGGCCCCAGACCCAGGAGAGCCCTCGGCCAACGGCCTCGCCCCTGGGGGAGCATCAGGGAGCCCCCTTCACAGGCAGGGGGGCTGCAGTTTACATCCTCACCTGCTGGCACCGGCCACCCCTCCCCACAGCCCTCTGTGCACCGCATGGGACTCCTTGGGGCACCACCCCCAGCCGGCCGGTCATCTGTGTGCACCAGCCCTGTCTCAACCCTGCCCCAGCGCCATGTGCAAATCAGGTACCTAATGTGGTTCCGGGACACAGACATCGTCCCAGGTCCATTGGTGGCAGAGGTCCGTGTGGGACAACAGATGCCGTGTGGGTGTTTGGTATAGAGCCGGCAGGGCTGCCCTCGGCCTCCGGCAGCACCTGCCCATTGCGGGTCACAGGGACCATTCTCTGGAGACGCTGGAGAAGGACAGGGGTGTGAACATCAGGGCTGGAGGGGCTCTCCCTCTGTGCCCCGGGGAAGGATTGTCACGCCCTCGGAGACCTCCCCCTAAACACAGGCGAACACTCCCAGGCAGGGGGCCTTCAGTGTCTGAACACCTGAGCCTTTGCAAATTACCAAGCTTTCCACGTGGCTCTTATGTTATTGTCCCCAATGCGGGTGCTACACAGGGCAGGTGGCGGCTGCTTCTTTTTGCAAAATGGAGATTATGAATCCTGGTCCTGCCCCTTCCAGCTAAGTGACCTTGGGCACGTCCCTGATTCCCGCTTAGATTCAGGGTTGCATCTGATTCCGAATTCGCAGCTCCTTCCCCCGGGGCAGTCTCTGTCTCGTTAAGTTCAAGCGGCATCAGGCAAACGCGGTACCGGGGACGGTGTGCGCTGCCCTTGAGGGGCGAGCACGGAGAGTGCGTGGCAGCCTCTGCCGGCGTGAGAGATGGGAGAGAGAGGCAAGGTTTATGTGTTTAGTAGTGCAAAGGGGACCTGGTGTCCTTTGGAATGTTCAATAATCACTTCAGGCATTCACACTTCTGGCCCCCCCCTGCCCCCCTGCCCCCCTTACCCCCCGGCCCCCCCCCCCCGCAGCCCTCCTGCATGATGACCAGCTCTCCCAATCTGCCAGGGATTTTCCCAGTTTTTGGTCCAGGAACTTCCTCAGTCCCGGGTACACAGAGAATCTGACATCATGTCAGTGGCCACTCGGCCAGGTCCAGGCGGAGATACCTTCAGAGGTGACAGGGCCACCCCAGGGCAGAGGCAGGGCCGCCCTTGTCAGGTCCAGCTCCATCTCCCCGTCTCCCGTGGGTTCACCTGGGCCCCGCCCTGCTCCGCACCTGGCCGCTGGCCTTGGTGACCTGTCGTCCCCGGGACGCCCAGCCTCCATCTGGACGTGGTTGCAGCCAGCACACGGCTGGTCGGTGCAGAGTGCGGGACCCTGCCGTGTGTCTGGCACACGGTACGTGTAGAGGGAAGGAGCGTGCTGGGCAGCAGAAGGACCCACTTTCTAGGACAAGGACAAGGAGGGGACTCCCCACACCCACCCACCCTCCCTCACTGGCCCCTGAAGGCAAGGTCACCCAGGTGTGGCAGGCAGGCAGGCGAGGGCCCTGGGCTTTCCTTCTGCTCGCAGCCTCCTGACAGTGAGCACGAACCCGTCACCTCCGCTCACGTTTCTCTCCTTCCTTCCCTGTGTCTCATGCTATTATCTTCTCACCGAAAGCTCTCAGCATCTCTTGGTATCTCATGCGGAGCGAGAGCCTTAGAACCCCCGCGCCCCGCCCCCCTCGGGCGGCCTGGCGGTGGGAACAGAGGCCCCCCAGCGATGGTCCTCAGAAGTCGTCTGGGCGAGAGCGGCCCCTCCGCGCCAGGACGCCGCAGGCCAGCGGGGAGGGCCGGGCTCCCGTCACAGCGAAGCTGTCTTAGGACAGCCGTGCTCTTCCTTTCTCCTCTTCATAAAACGTTAACGGAATGAAATGGGTTCTCTGCGGCGTTTCTTTCTTCAAGTTGTTTTAACCCAATAAAAGTGAGTTTCTGTTTAAACCTTGGCCGGAGTCCCAGAAGTGGAATCCAGGGGCGAGGGAGGGACCACAGTGACCCCTTCCTCCCCTCACTCACCAGCACTGGTCAACCCTCAGGGACAGGCGTCGGGTGTCAGGCACTGGGCTGCCACCAGCGGGACCCAGGAAGGCGAGCTCACGCCGGAGTCCAGGGGAGAGGCCGAGAGAGCGGGCCCCCAAGCTGAGAAACCGGCCCCAAGTGGGTGCCGCTGCTCCGGTCTAACAGAAACCAAACTCCAGGGGGAAACTTCCAGAATTCAGGGCTCATAAGATCCCATGGAATATGCAGTTTCTACTGTAGATAAACATTTTCAAAACTCCGAAGAACCATGTTGCAATGTCAATGGGGACCCCAGGATCCCAGGAGGACCAGGCTTGCAGTTTGCATTTCCCGCCCCGTTTCTCCGGGCACCCGTGAGCGGGCCACCCCATGAGCGGCTGGGCTGCTTCACGTCTCCAGCTCACTGAGTATGCAGCCCGTCCCAACGTCCTGGCTCCGTGCAAGGGTCAGAGCCCCCCCCCACCCACCCTCGTGGGCCCAAGGCCCCCCACCCACACTAAATGGGCACTGCAACCCAAGACTCCAGCCTCCAGCCCTCTTCCTGGGACTCGCGGCTCTAAGTTCACACGCTGCCCTCCCGGTTAACTTCTGGCTGGGCGCCCTGACCCCTGTGGATCGTGGGTTGGGCATCACCCTGTACACCGAAAAGTTGCCAGTTCGTGTCCAGGTCAGGGCACATGTCGGGGTTTCAGGCTTGATCTCCACTAGGGGGCATGCAGGAGGCAGCCGACCCACGCTTCACTCTCAGGTCGATGTTTCTCTCTCTCTCTTTCTTCCTTCCTCTCCTTTTCTCTTTCTCTAAAAAGTCAATCACATAAAACACAAACTCTTAAAAAAAAAAATTCTGGCCTGGGGTATTCCTTCATTTCCTTGGGAGTGCCGCAGTGTGTTTTTTTAAGCGCTAGTGTTCGCGCCTTCCGTGGGAGGGGTTCCGTGGCACAGCCCGCCGCCACGGCCACGTCCCCGCAACCAGGCACGTGTTTGTCGAATTCTGAATGTCTTCACGTAGCTGCTGCGGTTTTCTAATTATAAAAAATAACGTGCTCTCAGCATGTTCGGAGATTGTAAAAGAGGGAAGAAGCCCTAGAAGGGAGAACAGAGGAGTAGAAAGACAGCCTTAGAAACAGGAAGTGTGGCCGCCACATTCTCCTTCAGAATGGGGACAAGCGAGGAAACCGCTGCAAGGGGCCAGAAGACACCAAAGAAACGCTGTAACCTTAGTGCTGCCAAACCGAGTGTGGCCGACAGTCTCGGGGTCCCAGGCTAGCTGGGGAGCAGAGCTGCCTGTCTCTGAATCGGACCCCACCCTGGTCGTTGATTGTTCGACTTTGAATCTGGACCAAGCAGAAAAGATTTCTCGCCCGACTGGTGTGGTTCAGTGGTTGAGCATCGACCCTACACCAAGAGGTCGCCAGTTCGATTCCCGGCCAGGGCACATGCCCAGGCTGTGGGCCCGATCCCCAGTGGGGGGCATGCAGGAGGCGGCCAGTCGATGTTCTCTCTTATCGATGTTTCTATCTCTCTCTCCCTCTCCCTTCCTCTCTCTCTAAAAACCAATAAAGGAAAAACATAGTTTATAAAGAAAGAGAAGGTTTCTCATGTGGAAAAAAAGTCTGCTCGATGTAGCCAAACGATCACGTCAAAACATGCCTTCCTGTGTCTCAGAAAAGGATGTATCAACGCCAGAGCAAGATTTCCTACCTGGACGGCGTCTCCGGTCCTTGAAGGAGGCTCCTCCCCGGTGACAGGACCAGCGGCTTTGACAAACGACAGTTCCCAGCTGTGAAATGATTAGCGAGAAGGTCGGCTTCCGTTGAAACAGAAGATTCTGTTCGAATGTGTCTCGTGATGAGAGCTGGTGACGGTGCGGCGCCACAAACAGAGCACACTCTTACGAAAATTTAATCTTTATCTGTTTGGGGGAGAGACGGTCCTGTCTGCCTAACTGCGGCCTGTGCATTGTGACATTAAATAGTGCCGTGTTGGTCCTTTTGCTTTATTGGGGGGCACCTTTCTCATGCACGGTTAAATGGAAATGACGCTGCTCGTTCAGAGATAAAGGGAGGTGGTAGGTATTGCGTAATGAGGGGGACGGAGGCCCGTCTTGACTCGGGGCTGGGAATCGCTTTCTCTTTTTGCTGGGGCTGCCCTAAAGGGAGCTTCCATTCACCGCGGCTCGCAACCCTCCCGGACGAGAAGGGTCAAAGGAGAAACATTTAGACAGGCGTTAGGACGGGATTGCCGGCAGTCAGTCATCTGCGTGTCCCGGGAACCACTCTGGGAGCAGCTCCGACAGGCGGGGCCTTGGCCCAGCCACCCACAGCCCACAGCAGTTCAACGTTCAAACCGGAATCCCATTCGCTACGTGTTCGTAGTCAAATATCTCTTCCCAGCGCTGCCCGGTTTTGTTTACTAATCTATGAACATGTTTCAAAATCTTGGACTCAGCTCACTCTCGCTTTTGGAATCGGCTACCCGGAGAAACAGCCTCCACAAAAATCACAGACTCCCAATGACTGAAATGACTGAGAGTCATTGCCCTGGAGCTTCTCGCTGGTGCTGAGTCTGCTGGGAAGCCACCCTACAGAGCTGCCTGCATCCTGGCCTTACACGCTTCCAGGGTTGAGAGGCTGCCTTGATTCCTCGACTATGAGTCCTGACTCCGCTGTGTGGTGCTGGGCGGTGACGACACGGCCTCTCTGTGCTGCAGCTTCGTTTTCGGTGAGATGGGGATGATAATGATGACGGTGACGCTGGTGGTGATGGTGGGGGTGATAATAGCACTTAAAAATAGTACTAATATTCTTTTTCTCATTTACCAGGCATGTATTTCTTCTTTCATTTCTGATAGCCATAGCTGATTAAACTTCTCTGTGCCTACTACCAAGCCAGGTGACACATCACAACATCATGGTAATGACAGTGATGGGGATGATGAGGATGATGGTGACGATGATGGTGATGGTGATGGAGATGATGGGGATGATGGTGATGATGGTGATGGAGATGATGGGGATGATGAAGGTGATGAGGATGAGGATGATGGTGGTGATGGTGAAGATGGGGATGATGGTGATGATGATGGTGATGGGGATGGGGATGATGGGGATGATGGTGATGATGATGGTGATGGTGATGATGGTGATGTGAAGGTGATGAGGATGAGGATGATGGTGGTGATGGAGATGATGAGGATGATGGTGATGGTGGTGGTGGTAATGATGATGATGGTGGTAATGATGATGATGGTTATAATGGTTATGATGGTCATAGTGATGGTGGTGATGATGGTGATGGTGCTGATGGTGATGATGGTGACGGTGCCTTCATGTATTCATTCATTTTATCCCTGCAACAATCTTGTGAGGTACGAACAAGTATTACAAATGAGGAAACTGGGGCTTGTGTTTGTTAATAACTAACCTAAGGCCACCCCCCTGGCTAGTGGCCTCACTGGGATTCAGGCTTAGGCAGTGTTCCATTGGCAAGTCCAGCACAAATTCTTCTTGCAATGACTAGACCAATAAGCTCCCTTTTCCCCGCGTGCCCAAGCACAGTGCTCTGAGTGCTGAGCGAGAGCTTCTCGAATCTCAAGAAGAGACCAGATCCAAGGGCAACCTGCCCACCAACACCCTCGCTCAACACAGTGAGTTACCAAAATAGGGCAGCATAACCAGCAGCCATGAAGTCCCCATCTACGCTCAGTAGGAAAAAGTTTGTTTTGAGAAGGAAATGCTCACAAAAAAGATGAGTTCTATTATATTGTTGATAGCAAATCTCAAGTGGATGATGCCTCATCTGGTGTACCCACAGACACTTAAGAAAAAAAAAACCTGGCTCACCCAGTCCTTTATTTGTGCCAAGACACTGACAGGACCTCCTGCTGGTACTTTCTGCCGCATCGTCCCCAGCGTTTCTGTTCAGCCCCACTCGTCGACCTGTGTGAGTCAGCGGGCGGATGTTGGAAACCCAAAGTATTTAGATTGAGTCTTTAAATTACAGTTTACATTATACCAACATTTCTCTTCTTTCTACCCACTCTTATGTAACAGCTAACTATATTCGCTCCCAGGAATCGATGCAAATCTCCCTGAACCGTGAACTGTGAGGACAGCGCCGATGCATCTTGGGTCTAATGGGGAGCGAAGACGGATTTGGCCCGTTTTCCAGTCACCTGTGGGAGCAGGGGTTCTCGGAAGATAAGTCACTCGACTCCGTATTTCAGAATAATCACGTTGAATGGATGACCCTACAGACTCTTTTGCCGGAGGTGAAGACTCTGAAAGAGCGTAGCAACCTCAGCTCCCGCTCCTCGCCACAGCCCGGGGCAGCGGTTCCGATGACAAGCCAAGAGGTCTCCACCCCCAGAAGGCAGAATTCCACTTGAGACCTGGTCTGCACTGTGACTATAGAAGGCCAGGATCCAATGAGAGAAGGCTCCCTCTTTATCCCCGGAAACATCAGACACACATGTGCTTTCATATGCATGCACATGTATGTACACATTCTTGAGCACTCAAATGTTCACTCTTGCATGCTCAAACCCACAGACATGTGTACACATGTACACACATGTGCCTGTACACGTGCACACATACACATTCACGCACATACACCCATGCATACACATGCATGCCTGCATTCACGCACACACACGTGCATGCACATGCATGCATACGCACGTGCACACACATGCATGCACACGCACATGCACACACGTACACACATGTGTGCCCACACACACATTCACGCACATACACACATGCGCACACATGCATGCACACGCACATGCACACACATGCATGCACTCATACGTAGCTCTCTGCTATACTGTGTCTGCACCATCCTTCGGCCACAGGAAGCTGTGGTTACCTTTTCCACTCTCATGTACAGTGAGCAGCCAGGACACCGGCCGCTGTGAGTCAGACTGGTAGGAAGTCAGACTGCTATCTCTCATAACCATACAGGAAGACAAATAATAACCCTGAAACCAGTGGCCCAAAATGGCCTGGACTTGATCGATCACTGGCAGCTTCCTCAATGTTTGCCCTACTTCCAACTTAGGATCAAACAGAGAAAGCTGACTGTACCCCTCAACCAATGACATGGGACGCCCCAGTTCTAGTGAGTGCCTCCAGCTCCCCCATCCACAGCCCCATCAGGGCTGGGACCTTCCCTTGGTCCACCACTCAGCCCCCTCCTCTGCCTGCCTTTGACTCTACACCGAGCACGAGGGACGTGGCTGCCCCCGCCACGGCACACTCTGATAAGTGGCCTCCGCTGCTTCCCTCTTGGGTCGCCTTTGTGATGTCCCTGCACTGCACCCGTCAGCCGAGGCCGAGCGCAGTGAGAGGGGCTACCCCTGAGTGTCCCCTCCTGGGAGCAGGCAGGCCGCAGGTGGGACGCTCTGGCACAGTGGAGGAGCCCTAGCTGAGCTTGGGTCTCCCCTCTGGGTCCCTGCGTCGCTGGGTCCATCTGCTGAATGTGGGGGGACAGAGTGAGCAGGTCCGGGGACAGGAAATCGGGAGCAAAACGCCCTGCTGTGAGCATGCAACAAAAGTCTGACAACCAAAACTGCAGCCGTTGGAGGAAATTATCATCTCCCCGTCACTGATGTGGGTGATGAGGGCTGGTTACAAATAAACAGCCGGGGAGCCAACCCCCACAAGGGGCTCCGAGCCACCCGCGGCTCTGTCATTAGGAGGCAGACTCAGAGGGCAGCCGGCGTCCTGGATCCTGGAAAACGGAAGAGCCCGTCTGTTCGCTTTTCCATCCCTTCCACACATATTCGTGGAAGGGGCCTGTGTGGCAGCCACGCCGGGTGGCACTCGCTGGAGGCGGAGACTCGGGGGAGGTTCCCGTGTCTGCCTGAAACCCACGCGCTTCGGAAACAGAATTCATGGAAAGGGCTGACTGGTCAGGACCAACGAGACGTTGTCCATGTGGCCACCTGGCCGCAGGGGCCACAGAGGAGGCTGGTCAACGCGAGTGGCCAGGTTCCGAGCCCCGTGCTGTGCCACGCTGAGGACGTATGGTCAAGAGAGGTCATCGGCTGGTCCGGAACTATCCACGCTTCCATGGAGGAGGGTTCAGATTAAGAAGGACCAGTTGTCGGCCGTGTTGGGAGCTGCGGTGCCTACTGGGGACCAACTTTATATAGCGGAGGTGTGACAGACTCCACCGTCCTAGGTCTCGCGTGTCCAGGGACTTCAATTTGGACCCTTGTAAGACCGTGTGTATAAATCAATGTAAACATCAGGCAAAATGCCGTCAGGACAGGACTCTGATATTTGGTTTAAAAAGGATGATGTCCTGCCCGGCTGGTGTGGCTCAGTGGCTGAGCGTCGACCTTGCACCAAGAGGTCACCGGTTCGATTCCTGGTCAGGACACATGCCCAGGTTGTAGGCCCGATCCCCAGTGGGGAGCATGCAGGAGGCATGCCAATCGATGTTCTCTCTCATCAATGTTTCTATCTCTCTCTCCTTCTCCCTTCCTCTCTCTCTCAAAAGAAATCAATAAAGAAAAAAAAATCTTTTTTTAGCAAGGATGATGTCCGAGTTGCACCCACGGACACCACTTTGCCGAAGAGGACCCGGCTAGAATAAAGGTTGTTCTTGTGATTTCATGATCTCTGGACACAACTGGAGACCGAGGCAGCAGGAATTTGGGCCCAGGAGTCAGCTCTCTGCAGACGGGCTTCTTGGGAAACCTGAAGGTCTCGCCTGCCAGTGCTGGGTGCTGGCGTGGAGTGAGAACGCTTCGTCTTAAAGGCAACAGCATGAACGGTGACTGTCCGGAGACAGGTATGGGCGGGGTTCCTCCACGTGGCACGGGGCAAAGCCTGAGGGGTCTCTCTCTTGGGAATCAACGGAAGAGTTTATTGAGAGTGTTGGAAAAGGGACGTGCACACCGGGAGTCCCCAGCCGTTTTTCCCCGGCGCCGAGATGTGTAAATAATACCCTGCAATAACAAAAGTTATGAGCTCGCAGTTCATATGGAGAGGAGAAAATACTGGCAGATAAATGTGCTCGGTGCTCAGGATTGAAGCCGGCATTCCTCTCGGGACTGACAGATGGGAGCGCTCACCTCGTCCACGGGGGCGGACGGCAGCCAGGGACGGGGCTGGTGCAGAAGCAGAGAAACGGCCCGTCCTCAGCTGGGGCCTCCATCCATCTGTCAGCTCAGCCCTCCACGTGCACACCAGAGGGGCCCTTAATTGCTCATAAAAATGATTTGCTGGGCGTTTAGTTTTTTAATAAACTATGGGGGAAGGGGAGGAGAAGTTCCACAGAGCCTTGGCTTTCTACCTCTCAAATGGATGACAAGAGGCCCGTGGTGGGGAAGGAGCCGGAGACGGCGTGGGGGTGGGGCCGCTGGAGAAGGCAGGCAGAGCACTTTCACTGGGAGTCACGTCCTGCTGGCGGGGCTCACAGGCTGGCTTCTGCGGCTGCTCAGAGCCCCCCCCAACCCACCCCCACCCTGTGTCCTGGCTGCTGCTTCCTTTTGTTCCGAAAGCCGTCTTTGCCTCCATGCCCTTCTCCCAGGCTCAGCGCCTGCGCACGGGTCTGTGCTGTGGCTCGTGGGGGTCTTCCCCACTCGGGGAAGAGGAGGCTGGTGACCCCCGGCACTGCAAGCAGGAGGGGTGCAGGCTGCAGGGGCTCCTGTCCGCGGCCCTGACTGAGCGAGGAGCAGCCGGGATCGGAGGCTGGGAGGGCTCTCAGGCAGCCTCCCGTCTGTCTGTCTGCACGCAGCCTCTTCCAGCTTGTTGCACAATCCTGGCACACAGTAGCTGCTCCACACACGATGTGTCCAAGATCACGCACACCCGTGTAGCGCCAGGTCCCTGTTGGGAAAACCACACTCAGAATTTCAAACGAGCAGCAGAACTCTGGGGCCGGGAGGGACAGTCCCCGGCACTTCTCCACTGTCCCCCAGCCGCTCAGGAGGTTGATCGAACCCGCCCCACATGTGCTGAGTACCCAGCTATCCCCAGCCCTTCCGGGGACTACACCCGTCACAGGCTTCCCCGAAAGGCCACTGGACCAAACCCGTCGTGCCTGGAACAAGCCAGCCGCCTGGCCAGCCTCTGAGCGAAACGGCCTGCTCCCTGCCCTTCCCAGGTCACGCGGCCTCGCTGAGCCGCCTCCGGCCGATTTGTCAGCTCCCAAATCACCGGCCGCCCAGATGACCACCCTGGAGCTGAGCGGTGCGATGATAAACAGGGGCTGAGGGTCAGGAACCAGGCCGGGCCATCGCCCTGCCCCCTCCGCCCAGGGTGTGTGTGGTGGCAGCTTGGGAAGCTGGGCTCGTCTGCTCAGTCTTCCCAGATGAAGTGAGGACGCGCCCCTGCCGCGACGTGGAGGCCCAGCTCAGCGAGGCCGCCCGTCCTTAACTAGCGAGGCTCTGTCCGTCTCCGGGGCCCTGAAGGCCACCTCCGGACAGAGCTGGCCAAGCTGCCGGCAGCAGGAGGAGGGGAAAGACACCTTGCAATGTGGGCAGGCTCCCGAGTGGGCTCAGGGACCTGGTCCGGTCCCAGCAAAGTCTGCCGTCCACAGTCCGGAAGGGCAGGCTCCTATGGACGCCTTTCTTGTTTCAGAGGATACTGTTAGTCCAGAGGACACTGTCCCCCAAGACTGGCTCGGGGCAGGGTGGGGGACAGCGGGAGACCGGGACTTTAAAGGACTGTTATCCCAGACAGAGGGGCAGGGAGGAGAGAGGAGACACACTAAGAAGGCGTGGTCCCACCCTGGCCGGTTTGGCTCAGCCGTAGAACATCGGCCCACGGACCAATGAGTCTCGGGTTCGATTCCAGCCAAGGGCACGTACCTAGGTTGCAATTCGTCCCCGGCCCTGGTTGGGGTCATGCGGGAGGCAACCAGTCAATGTGTCCCTCTCACGTCGACGTTTCTCTCTCGGGCTTTCTCTCTCTCTCTACCTGAAGATAAATAAGAAAATATCCTCAAGTGAGGATTAAAAAAAAAAAGAAGAAGGCACGGTCCCTGGCTTGAGGTGTCGCACCAAGTGGACAGCTCACCCTGGAGGCTCCTAGGAGCTGGTGACGCCTCGGCGTCCTGTTTCCCTGAGACCTGGAGAGGTGATCCCCTCTGTCCCCGACAAAGCATGTGATGACGCCATCCCTCGGAGGGAGGACAGACTTTTCACTTGGGGAAGGGGACAGGGAACACTTTTACAGCTTTAAAAAACGTTTTGAATACCAGTGAAGCGTCTCGGGTGCGTGGAGAGCTGTTAAGGGCCGAGGACAGGAGAGAAAAGCGGTCCCCAGGCTGCGAATGTCCCACCAGGTAAAGGCACAGTCCCCCCCTGGTCGGAGGACCTGGAACAGGACACCTCTTCCCTCCTGTAGATTCTCCAACTGTGACTGAGTCAACCCCCTGCTCTGGGCCTTCTTCGGCCTGGACCCGCCGGGTGCCCCAAAGGCCTCGGAAAACTTGTCTCCTGGGCCACCGATCCGGAGATAACTTCCAGTTCTGCTAAACTCTCGTCTTTGCTCCTGAGAGTCCGCCTCCTGAGCGCCCCCACGACCAGGGTCTGCAGAGGCCCCTCGTCCCGGGGACAAGGTCAGCAGAGACCTGGTGGGTGGGGGGCTGACGGAAAGCCCCCAAGGAGGCCGTGGACTCCAGGCCTCCAGGAGGGGGTCCCCGGGCAGGCGGCCTGAAGACACATTGCCATGCATCTGGTTCAGCCTCTGCGAGTCCACAGTGTGTATCAAAAACAGAAACAATTGCCCGGCCAGTGTGGTCAGTGGCTGAGCGTCGACCCGTGCACTAAGAGGTCACCAGTTCGATTCCCAGTCAGCGCACATGCCCAGGTTGTGGGCCTGATCCCCAGTGGGGGGCATGCAGGAGGCGGCCAGTCAATGTTCTCTCTCATCGATGTTTCCATCTCTCTCTCCCTCTCCTTCCCTCGGTCTCTCTAATATAACAATAAAGAAAAAATAATTTTTTAAAAAAAACAGAAACAATTAGTGAGAATTCGAGAAGGAATAGGCCATCCCTTAGCCTCGGAAACGAAGATGAATCCCCCTTTCTGGAAATGAAGTCAGGCCTCGGGTCCCCAAGGTCCTGAGCCTCTCCTCCTTCTGGGGAGCAGGAAGCGTTGGGCCCACTTGACAGAAGCAAGTTAAAGGGGGGACAGTGACAAATGTGGGCGATGCCCACATAAACCAAGGTGGCCCCGGTGCATCAGCCCACAGGTGGCCGTGGACGGGGCCAGAGCCCCCGCGAGCCATCGCTGGTGGTGCTGGGGGGGGGGACATTAACGAAAGTGATTTCGTGATTAATGACACTGGTCGACGTTCGGGAATCGTGCGGCACGCGGTGAAAGGGTGTGGTCCAGGTGAGCGCGGGGTGATGCTGCGGAATCATACACGGTGACAGGTCACTGAGAGCAGGGCTTTCGACGTCCCAGGGGAGGAGACTCTGTCCGCGTGGCTCCCATTCGGCGCGTAGCCGCGTGAGGTCACCTGCGTAACGGCTGCGAAAGCTGTGGAAACACCCTCTGCTTCCCAGCTCCGCACCTGCGTGGGGCCGTGTTTTCTTCTCACATTTCAAACAAAACAACATACTGCAACAGACTGCAGGCAGACGCTGTCGAGAGCCCAGCTGTCTGCAGGAAGTCGAGCACGGAGCGGGGTCGCTGACAGGTAAAACAAGGCCGCCCGCCCGTCTCCCTGCTGGGGAAACCGGTCGTTTCCCTGAAATACGTCGTTAAGGTTGATTATTGTGATCTCAGAAAGAACTCACGCGTGCAGACTTTTCATTTCCTCCGTTTTCATCTTCTATAAGGTAACTATCAATAGAGATAACCCCACCCACAGAGGCTCCTGGGGAGTCTCCATAACTGCTAAGTGCAAAGATTTTTCTTTTATTTACTTCCCACGCGGTCCTTACTGCAGCGCTGAGCAGCCTGGGGTCTCCGCGATGGAAGGACCAGCTCGTGCTGGTGTCTGCACGGAGCCTCGCGAACGTGGAGCCACGGTGGGTACCACGTGCTGCACCCACGAGCAGGTGGACAGGGGACAGCTCTTCCCTTCGGGGGACAGTCACAGGCCCTCAAGTCACAGCCTCCGACGAGATCGGGCGCTCTTTGCTCTTCCTCCTGGACCGGCCGGAGGGGGACCCCCTGAGAACAGGTCGCTGGTTCCAGCCGCCCTGCGCCCTGCCCTCCCCCTCCCTGGCACAGAGGCTCTCCACAGCCTCAGGGTGTCCTCCCGCTCGGGCCCACGCAGCCCCTCCCGCAGGGGCCAGCGTCGTCTCCCATCCCCGTCCCACAGGGGCCTTCACCTGCTCTGTCCTCGGCACAGAACCTGGACAGGGCGCGTTCGTTCCGGGAGCAAAGCCCCCATCACCTGTCTTTCCTCCTCCTCACCCAGACAGGACCCTGCCGCCCCCACCCAACCTCTCAGGGTGGTAAGTGTCTAGTTGGATCAACACCCCCCCCCCTAAAATGTAAATGGACAGGAAGGCAGAACAGGAATCTGAGCTGACCCTGAGCCAGTGGGGAGGGTCCGTGGCGAACAACCCTCCTGGTACCCTAAACATCTCATCACCTACTCCCTTCATACAGGACGGTCAGAATGACTGGGGCCAGACAGACCTGAGTTCGAATCCTGACATCCCAACTCGGTGGCCACGTGACTGTATCACTTTCTCGGCCACCTCCGCCGTGAAATGGGGGTCCCGGGGGCCCACACACACGTGCGGTATTTTAGAAACGACCAGTGCTCTGTAAGCCTCAGAGCACCCCATGGGAGTAAGAGGTGGCTTTATCCACCGACCAACCCCCAGAAGCATCCGCGAGGTGTGCCAGGCCCGCCCACCCAGCAGGGGGCCCACCCAGCCATCACCGCTGGCCGAGTCAGACCCTGCACCTGGCTCTCTCCACTGAGTCAAAGGCTGGGCTTCCCGAGGCGGTGCTAGAGGATGAACCCCCTTTGGATTTGAATCACCCCAAAGCTAAGCTGCCTTGGCATTTAGGATAAATTCATAGGGTTCCAAAGAGAGAGGACAGGAGGGGACAGAGTGCCATGCTCAGGATCCTGGATAAACAGAGGGCATGTCTGCCATGTGTCCCAACGCCCGTCGAGATCCTGCGGAACCCCTCAGCCCCCAGGAGCCCCGGCTGGTTGGAGCCGGGCAGGCCTGCGCGGAGCCCACGGCCCCTCCCCTGCCCTCGTGCGTTCTGCAGCAGACACGTCCGTGAGTAATTCACAGGCCGTCATCAAGTCAGGCCACGTGGACGGCTAATCAGATCACGGCGAGCTGATGCTGTTATGCTCCCATTAGCAGTAATAGTATTTAAAATAATAGAGTGCCTTCCCGGTAAGTGACGGCGTGGGGAAGGATTCCATCGCGTCAGCTTCCAGCTGGCGTCCGTGGCTCCCCCGGCCCCTGGTTATCTGAGCAGCACTGTGATGGTCAGCAACGCCGTTGGGGTAGGAACAACCCCGGTGCCCCGGCTTCCCACAGGCAGAGAGGTCCTCCTCCTGTCCACGAGGGCTGTGGGTTGGCTCTGTCTGCGGCGCTCTGCGGGGCTCTGCTGGACTTTCCTGGGTTCCACTGGGCCCTGCTGGGTTCTGCTGGGCTCTGCTGAGCTCTCCTGGACTCTACTAGGTTCCACTGGGTTCCACTGGGCCCTGCTGGGTCCGGTGTCCACTCCTGGAGATCACCTTGGGGCACTGTCCCCGCCACCCACCGCTGTTCTGCTGATGACGGCGCATTTCAGCGTCCTCCTGGCCGCGTGGGAGATTGATGGAGGATGTAACCAAGGACCCTGAAGCCCAAGAGAAGGAGGAAGAGCCCGGAGGGCGGACGCCCAGGAAGGTCAGACCTGAGCCTGCTGCAGACGGGGCCGGTGAGCCCAGCCGTCCCCAAGGCCAGGCTGGGACCTCCAACATTAAGACCCTCTCTGCTTGCAAGCACCCACCCCTCTGCACTGGGCCCCCCGGGTCATGCTCATAGCAGCCTCTCTCTCTTCGTAGACCCCAAATAACTTATGAGCCATGATCCCTGCCCCCTTCCTCTCCCGGTCATGCACACACTGTGACCTCGCAGCCTCCAAGGGAAGATTTAATAAGGTGTCGGTGACACGAACCACGTCACCAGTCTGTCACCAGCTCCCAGAGCTAGTAGAGACATTCATGTCAGCAGACGGCGCCGGGTCCCGGAGCCGTGGCGGATGGCACGTTCCAGGCCACTGGCCAGTCCTCGTTTCCAGGCGGCCGCCCCTCCCTGTGTGCAGCTGTCCCCTGCGCGGCCACAGGAGGCCAGGTCGGTGTTCAAGGGGCTCAGAACCAGAGACCCTCTCCGCTTCCCTCCAGAGCGGGCAGAGCTCAGGCGAGACCTGGGACTGGGTTTCGGCCACAGCACACGGGGGAGGGCACAGCTTCCCCTTGGGTGTCCCCAGGATGCCCTTGTCCTACCACAGACCTGGTCGTCGCCCGCCCGCACTGACAGCAGAGGGTGTGGGTCAGGGTTCGAGTGTGGGCGTGGTCTAGGGCAAAGCACTTGGCCTCTCTGAGCCTCAGTCTCCTCACCTGTCGAAGAGCCCTGACGCACAATCGCAGAGAATTAAGTGAGATGTTCTCCCCGCGGCACATGCTCCTGGAAGCCTACGCGATGCTTGTTCTCTGCTTCTTCCCTGAAACCGCCCTCTGGGAATCTGTAAACAGAAAGCGCTCAATGTGCGCACACAGAGGAAGGTGCCAGGAGCAAAGGGGACTTCGAATGACAAGGGCCGTCCAAGCAGGGGGCTGGGTGACCGGGCAAGAGAGGACCTTCGCTGGGCAGGGAACAGGCACCTCCGGAGGGCGGGCGAGAAGCAGTCGGCCCCTGGGAAGGCAGCGGTTTCAATCCTCAGCTGCAGGCTGGAGCTCACGGCATCAGCACCGGCCTCATTCCACCCCCTCGCCGTGAGCCTGGTGGGTTTCTCTAATTGCACTTCAGCCCAAACGTGTGGCTCTGCCCACCTGTCAGCCTCCCGCCCTGCCAAGCACACACCAGCCCCTCACAGCTGGCCAGCCAGGCCCCAGCAGGACACGCCCCAGCAGGACACGCCCCAGCAGGCCACGCCCCAGCCCTGCCCCTGAGGATGCCAACGTCTGCCCTCTGCTTCTCAAATCCCTGAAGGTCGTGCAAGAAAAGTCCAACAGAAAGACCGTGGGAGGGACCTGGGCATTTTGAGGAAACTGCCGGGCTGGCTTCTCTAAAGGGCACTGGGGGTGGGGGAGATGGACGGGAAGGAATGAGGACATTTATGACATCCCTTTTATCTTCCCAAAGTAGAAAGAAGAGCCCCAGCCCAGTGCCCGCTACAGGGAAGGGCCCGTGTTCTCGGACACCCTCGCCAGCCCATCTCGGTGGACGTGCCTGTGTGTGTATCTATGGCTAGGCTCACCGGCTCTGTGGCTTTTAAAGAATTCATTCTGCATCTCCTCCGAGATCGTGGAGGGGCCCCGTGTGGGGCACGAGGACTTCAGGTGTGCGTCTTTGTATAGACAGTGCCATGGGACGGGGGCCCCGCTGTTCCTGTGAACGGTCCCTCCACCTCCCCCACGGATTCTCCGCGAAGGAAAAGGTTAGCCTATTAACATCGGCTCCTCGAGCTGGCGGGAAAGAATGGGTTGTTCCGGACCTCCGCTGACCCGGCTCCGGGCTTGCGGAGAAAGCAATTCCAGCAGGTTTCGTTTCCTTTCGTGGGTGTCTCCCTGCCTCTGACCTTCGACACTCCCAAACTTCAGTTCGGTCCCGAGGAACCGGCTTCTCCTCTGGGCGTCAATAGCACAGACAAGCTGGCAGGAGTCCAGGGCTCTCCGAACGTAGGCGCATCCCCTGGTGACAGCAGGCTTCGTAAGGACGCCGGCAACACCAGTTCCACAGCGGCCACCCGGGGGCAGCTGCTGGGGTGAGGACTCCCCGCCGCAGGAGAACCACCAGTGACCGTTCGGAACCACTGGGGTAAACGGAAGGCAGATCGGCACTTACAAAGTGCTGACGTCAGCTCCCACTTCTGAGAAGCCGTGGTTCTCACCCTTCCCAATGCCGCGCCCCTTTAACACAGTTCCTCATGCTGTGGTGACCCCCGGCCATAAAATTATTTTCGTTGCTACTTCATAACTGTAATTTTGCTACTGTTATGTCTTAGGCGACCCCTGTGAAAGGGTCGTTCGACCCCCGAAGGGGTCGCGACCCACAGGTTGAGAACCGCTGCTCGGGGGGGACATCCACGAGAACTAGCTGAGTGGAGATCACTGGCCAGGCACGGGGCTGGGTGGGGAAGTCCAGCGTCACGTGACACGGTTCACCGCGGTCCCTCCGCCCTGGTGGGGGTTAGATGCTGGGCCCTGGGAGGGGCCCTTGTGCTCCCCGCCAAGATGGAGTGTCAGACATCAAATTGCCCCCTCGCTGGAAAAAAGTGAACAAATATATGGAATAATGGTTTTCAAGACGTTGGTGTCAGACGATGAAGGACAGTGAGTGGTCCCTGAATGATGGGAAAGAAAAAGGGTTAGCCCCAGGGGTCGCAGCTCCCGCCTAGACACGCCGCCGGCAGCACCATGGACAGGGCTCCGGGGCGGGGCCTGGGGACGCCCCTGGAGCTGAGCGGCCTCAGAGGGGCAGACAAGAGACGTCCAGGGGCTTCGAGGTTTCCCTGAAGTCCGCTGAGCACCCACCTGTGTGTAGTCAGGAACCGCCTGAGGCCAGGGAAAGACCACCGCAGGGATTGAGAGCAGCCAGACCCGTCCCACCGGCCAGCCCGGACACCTCGTCCTGCACCGGGCACGCGGCACAGTTCTCAGAGGCGCTGGGCGAACACGGACCTGCACCGGGGACCAGCGCTGAAAAGCAGGACCACATAGATCAACCTGCTTCCAGCTGGCATCACTGCACCCCAGAAACACGCTCGGGAAGCTTCGCGGGGACACAGAGAGGCACAGCCCCCAGCAAGGCGAGGCTCACAGTGTGCGGCACCCATCGAAAGTACCAGACAGGCAAAGAAGGAGGAAAACGCAGAAATAACGCAGGTGGACAGACGCCAACCCGCTGTCAAAACTGGATTCCGTAGGTTGAAGGAGCAGAGGCAAGGCTGAGCTGGTCAGTACAGATGTGGGAAAAAAAAACAAATGGAAAGTACAGGGTGTGGGCTGTTTCGGTCCTGTGGGCTCTTCCCTGGGGCATCTCCACCCCTGTCACCTGTCCCTGGACCCTCCACCTTCGGGCAGCAAGGCTCAGCCAACTCTGCTGGGGTAACGTCCCCAAGAACGCCCTCCCTGGACGCGAGGGGCCAGGCCGGCTACGGTGTGAGGCTGTGGGCTGGGAGCTCCTGGCCACCCTGGGGTCCCTCCTTCCTGCAGGGGAGCCCGCCCCAGGCCAGCCTTGCCTCCAGTCTGCTGTGGCTTCTGCTCCCAGCTCCTCCTGACCACGGCAAGCAGGCAAAAGCACTGCTCGTGGCGACCTTGAAAGAGTGAGGACTTGGGACCAGACAGTACAGGCCATTCTTGGGAGGTGAGAGGACCCGGGGGTCTCCCCACCTTTCCCGCTGAAGCAGCAGCTTGCCTCACACGGACCCCATGAGCTCCCCTGGGGAGACTGAACCATCTGGCCGAACATCCGTGCCACACCTCGATCCTTCTATTTACAGACATCCACGTGTGGGGACTCCCAGAAGCACCAGACGCAGCGTGCCTGGAGCCCCGGACGGGCGCACCCAGCGGTATCACAAGACAAGAGCGTCACGCTGTCCCTGAGGGTGTGTCCTGCCCTGGGCGTCACCCATGTCGGGCGGAGACAGTTGCTCCTCAGGACGGTGTTAGCCCGAGAGGAGACCGAGAGGCAGGGCGGTCCGCCTGGTCTGCACCAGCCCGGACCAGGTTACGCTGCAGATTCGGGGGGTGGGGGGAGCCTGACCCAGAGCAGGCGCTTGCCCTGTCCTGACGAGTCCCCTCACCGTCCTTCCTGAGCCCAGAGCCCCTCACTCCAGGCTGCCAGCCAGCCCCCTTCGCACTGCTGGGCCCTGGGGTGGCTCCTGTCCCCGGGGGGGCCCCGCCTCGTCGGATGAACGGAGGTTGGAGGAGGAGGGGGAACAGCGGAATGTGCTGGGGGCAGGAGACAGGACCTCAGCCTGCCTGAAGCCAGTCCACACCCAGTATGGGGGCGAGAGTGAGGGGGCACAGGGCAGAGGCTGGCCTCCTTGGGGTGGGCGAGTCTTCACCTCCCCTTATTCTCTTTCCGGTGGCTCCTCTCCCTGCCGATCTCTTGGGATGCTGCAGTGGGGGCCCACAGGGCTGGGGGAGACCTGAGCATGGGAACTGGACCTCGGTGAGGGGAGGGGGCCCGGCCTCCTGCTCCCCGTGGTCCCTGCTGCCAGAGGAAGGGGTGAGGGCTGAGTCCCCACTGCAGAAAATGAGGACAGAGAGGGGGATGGAGAGGGAGGGAGGGAGGGAGGGAGGCAGGGAGAGATGGAGACGCAGAGAGGGAGGGGGCAGGGAGGGGGCAGGGAGGGGGGGAGGAGGGCGGGGGAGGCAGTGTGCTGTGGTCTGCTTTTCTCCTTCCAGGGCTGTACACAGCAGCAACCTGGGGCGTGAGCCTCCTGGTCGTCAGCGGTTTCTGCCGGCCGCCCTCCCCGAGAGCACGGGGCAGCCTGGCCCTGCAGGCGCTCGAGTGTCAATTAGTGCAAATTATCACTCCAAGCTGTCTGCTCCAGGTTCGAGGTGTCTGGCGTGATGTGTCCACAGCCCCGCTCCTCTGAACCGCCAGTCCGCTGAGTCCCGTTTCCCGGCACAGATTTATGGGTGTGTTTTCCAGGCTAAGAAAAGAAGGTCTGGAGTTTTCTCCCATTAGGAGTGCGGAGGAGACCCCAGGCGGAGGGAAGGGGAGCCTGCCACGGGGCCGCCTGGGGAAGACGCTGCCAGGCACTCACACTGGGGCGGCCGCACCCCTTGGGGACGGGAGCGCGGGGACGGCCAGCCTGCTCCTGGCTTCCCTGTCACCTGTCACACCCTTCCTGTGCTGGTGACTGACTCACCTGGCGGCCTGTGCAGGGCTAGGCCGGCCGGACACTGTCTGTGTTAGGACAGCTTCTGTTCACTGAGGGCCTCCCTTCCAGCAGGACAGTCCACCCCCACCTTGGACCCTCCCAGGGCCACACAAGGCCAGCGTGGTCCCATCTCACAGATGATGAACCGGGGCTCAGAAGTGGAGGGACCTGACCACTAACCCCAAGCCTGTGGGTGGACAGCCTGGGGACGTCCCGGGTGCACCCCACTGCCGAGCCCACCCTCCAGCCACATGGCACTCCAGACCCGCGTCCTCCTGTCCCCGAGGGGGTGACCGTGGCACCCCGCCCTCACGAGGTGATCACGGGTACTGGGCAAGAGGACGGTGCCGGTTCAGCCAGATGAGAAGCTCTGTAACAAGTGGCCTCGGTCACAGCCCGTGAGCGTCCTGGGTCAGCGGGCCACTCGGCTCCACTCGGCTCCACAGGGTCGCTCAGGAGCCAGCAGACGGCAGGTCCTCACGGAGCCTTCTGTGCGCTGCGTCTTGCCGCCGCCCCCCCACCCCCGTGCAGGCTGGTCACCGTGGCTACTGAAGACGGACACAGCCTTGCATACGCGTGTGTCAGCGTCACTGTCCCAAGGCCCCATGACTCCCGGCGTGCTCCGTCTCTCCTCCAGGACCTGAATCTCCCTCACCAGCCGGCAGGTAAGGGAGGGTGACGGGCACACAGGGCCCAGCCCTGGGGGTGGCCCTGGCTGTCACCGCTGAGTCCCTTGGCCCAGTGAGTCCTTCTGGTGCCCTCACGGCAGACACGTGGTTTATCTTCCACTTTACAGACGAGGACACTGAGGCTCCGAGGGCTTGTGACACTGGCCCGGGCCCGGGGCGATGGGGCGGGGCAGCCCGAGTTACCTGCATCGGCCCCTCCTCTCTGGCCTCTCAGCAGCCAGGGCCGTGGGGAGGGTGAGTGCTGGAGGGATGTCCGGGCTCGGGAAGCGAACGGGGACGTGGAGTCACAGCTGCGCTCCCCCCTCAGACCCACACCTGCCGGCAGCGGGAGCAGGAGACACCTCCCCACCCTGCGGTCACCTCTGGGTCCGCGACGGGCCCCTGAGGCAGCCATGGTGCTCGTGAAGCTACAGGTGTGCACACCCAGGTGAGACCCCAAATCCTCCCGTGCTGCTCTCTGCGAAGCCCCCGCCCCAACAGGTGAGCAGACACAGGCCTCTCTGGGCAAGGGAAAGGAGGGACCCTCGGGAGCTGCCAGACAGCCAAGGCGGACAGACACACAGAGGCCCTCGGCCTCCCGCTCCCTTCCGCTTACACAGCTGGTGCTGTTATTTCGCCTTTTCCACGTTTTAAGAAAATATTTTCGCATTTCCCCTTCCCATCTGGTTCCCTGCGCACAGGGCCGAAGAAGCCAGGCTCAGCTGTGGCTAATCGAAAATGCCATTAATATAAATTGGGGCTAATTACTCAGCCCCCCTCGGCGATCCCGCACCGGCTTCCGGAGACAGGCCCGCTAGAAAGTTCCGGGAGGAGGCGTCCACGGGAAGAGCCGAGCTCCCTGCAGGATACTCACCGATCACCAGCTATTCTGGGGGTTCGCTCCCCCCTGGCTGCACGGGGCACGTCAGTGTGGAGCTGGGGGCCCCCAGAAGATCAGCGTTCCCCTTCGTGGTGCCAGGCCGCCCCAGGAGCCCCTGTGACGGCGGAGGCTGCCCTGAGCTCCATCCTCTCCCCAGAGCCTTCCTCTGGCCAGGCTCCTGTGACCGCATTCCGATCGGGTTTGAAGTGAGCTGTGAGTCGGGGTGGGGGCGCTCAGCACAGAGACTCCGGGCAAAACCACTTGCTCCACGGGTCCTGCAAGCAGAAGTCCAAGCAGAGGGGGTGCCCCTCCTTGGGTGCAGGAACCCAGGGCTGGAGCTGGGGGGCTCGTCCCCAAGTGAGAGGGCTCCACGGTGTTGAGGGTCCCTCCCCGAGTGCTGGGCTGGCTGGTAGGATGTGGGAGGTGAAGAAATTCTCCAACAGAGAAGTCGGCCTGCCCTGGGGCCTGGACTATCCACCTAAGGTCCATATCTGCTACCTAAGGGCCTCTCCCTCCCCCTGGGGTCACAGGCTCCCTCAGGGCAAGGACCACAGCTGGCTGTCACTGCTGTGCCCTGGGCTGACACCAGGCTGGCAAGAAGAACCCACGCAAAGGGGCCAGGATGTGTCCAGCTCGAAGCCCAGGACAGAGTGCTGAGCTCAACCAAGTAAGAAGTGAGGAGGTCACAGAGGTTCTCGTTCCTCAGTGGGGTGGTTCCCTGTCCCTAAAATTGTCTAGCGGGGGAGGAGGACATGGGAATGGGCGGCTGCAGACTGGGCCACAGATCAGCCATCCCTGACTACCAGGTCACCTCCTCGAATCTGTCTCCTCCCCCAGAAAATGAAGATAGCGCTGCTCAGCGGGGGGCGGCAGCGTGAGGTTGGACCCAGCTCGGAGGGCCTGGCTCAGCGCCTGGCACCCAGCTGGCACCCAGCTGGCACCCAGTGAATGCTCTTCCCGCCCATCGTGACGTCGGATTCCACGACGCCGGCCCCGAGCCTGAGCGGGGACTTCCGAAACTCACAGATGATATAAAGGATGCTGGGCTTGCACACTAAGCGGCGGCTCTTCAGTAAGCTTTGGGGATAAAAATGAAACAGTATTTAGAGATGAAAAGTGATGCTGATGATGCTGAGACACAGATGGTGTCCGAGAACCTTCAGGTGCCCACCTGCAGCTGGCCTGAGGGAGAGGACTTGGACCCCGGGACAAGTGTGTCTTCTTACGCTTTCCTCCTACATTGATGGGAAGTCCTGGCTCGACAGTCGGGACCGCTGGGGACAGAAGCGAAGCTGGCAGGGCGGTCAGCAGCTGTGGAGGCCACGGCCAGTGAAGACCAGCTTCTGACTGAGACCAGCCTGGGAGTTCTGTGGGATAGCAGGTGATCCGGAGTCTGGAGCGGAGATGCCTCAACTTGGGGAAGAGAAAGAGGGGCTATGTCCTTGCACTGCATTCTGGGAATATCCCTGTCATCGGATGCAACAGTGGATGGAGCTTTTATTTATTTATTTTTATTTTTATTTTTTTATCCTCACCCGAGGATATTTTTCCATTTCTCTTCAGATAGAGTGGGAGGGAGGGAGGGGGGAGAGAGAGAGAGAATTGTTGATGGGAGAGAGACACATCGACTGGCTCCCTCCCCCACGACCCTGACCAGGGCCGGGGAGGAACCTCAGAGGTACCTGCCCTTGACCAGAATCGAACCCGCGACTCATGGGTCCGCGGGCTGATGCTCTAACTGCAGAGCCAAACCGGCCGGGGCTGGATGGAGCTTTTAAATATTTCCAATACATGACATCAGTTTCCTGCCCCAGCCAGCGAAGAAAATCACCGCGTGTGGGAGGGAGTGGAATGAGGCATTTCCACCACGGAGCGGTCGTCCCAGACAAGCCGGTGTCCTCTTCCCGAGTTCGGAGGCTGTTGGCCATGGGGTAGCAGCCTCTCCTGCTCTGAGGGGACCGTGGAGAGCTGCTCCTGGCCCAGCTCTCAGCTCGAATGCTCCACGGACACTGTCTCCTCGCCTTCCGGGTGAGAAAACGGGAGCTGCACTCCTGCCCTTTCCTCCCACGAGTCCTCACAGACACACGTGCTGGCCTCCGTCGCGTGGTCTCCATCCCGGTGCACACCGCCTGCTGTCCCTCGGAGCCCCGGGTCTGCCTGTGACCAGGACCCCGTCCGGTGTGCACGCACGCAGCCGGCACGCCTCGACAGTGACCGCGGCGCCGCCTTCCGCGTCCTCCTCCCGCTCACAGGGCAATCGACGCTGCACGGAAACGCTCGTCACCGGTGACTGGGACCCAGGAGTCCCCAAACCCCACCCACCAAGAGCCTGTCCACACCCGCCCCCCTGGCGGTTTATCCAGCCATGCTGTGAGGGGTGCGGTGGGGGACAAGAGTATGGGGGGACAGTTGAGTGTTACCAATGCCTAACCTGTCTTCTCCGAGCTTGATAGTGCCGTAGCTTCTCCCTGGCCGGGGCGACTCAGAGGTAAGACTGTCACCCCAAGCACTGAACGGTCACGGGTATGATTCCCGGTCAAGGGCACGTACCTGGGCTGCAGGTTCAATCCCTGGCCCTGGCCAGGGCATGCGCAGCAGACAACCAATCGCTGTGTCTCTCTCACATCGATGTTTCTCTCCCTCTCTCTCTCCCCCTCCCTCCCTCTCTAAAAATCAATGGAAAAAATACCCTTGGGTGAGGATTAACCAAAAAATAAATAAATAAATAGTGCCTTAACTTGGCGCCTAGTTTTCGACCTCCTCGGCCGCTGCGTGGCGCACCCCTCTCGGCGGGAAGGTGTGCGGTGCTGAGTTTGGTCTCCTCTCCGTCCGCGGTGCCCGATGAATCCCTCTCAGTTTTGCGCCGGGAAATGTAATTTAGCATTTGTCAAGATTAGCTCGCTCGGGTGACCGGAGCAGTCAGTCACTTAGCCTCTCTGAAAATGAACTGAAAGCTTCTACCGCATCGTGTCACCATTTAAAAGTCTCGCAGGAGAACACACCCTGGGGACCCTGGGCGATCAGATCACCGCTCCAGTAAGTTCCAGCTTTCAGGGAGTCTCTGCTGTACTTTTCCAACTTCCTTTGCTGCTGCGTGTGCAGGGTCCTGGCAGCTTCCTGGTGCCGTGTACATTGTTGCCGTGTACATTGTTGCTGTGTACATTGTTGCCGTGTACATTGTTGCTGTGTACATTGTTGCCTTGTATATTGTTGCCGTGTACATTGTTGCCGTGTACATGTTGCCGTGTACATTGTTGCTGTGTACATTGTTGCCGTGTACATTGTTGCTGTGTACATTGTTGCCGTGTACATTGTTGCTGTGTACATTGTTGCCGTGTACATGTTGCCGTGTACATTGTTGCCGTATCTCCGTGCTGGCTACTTTCCTTTGTATCACTTTCTGGACTGCAAGGGACCACTTTCAATGTGAATCCCGCTTTGGGAACTGGGAGCAGACTACAGGAAAGGGCAGATGTTTACAAACCTAAACAATGACATACCCTTTGTTTGAAAATGCAGTAACCCAACAGTCTCGGCATCCGGTTAATTTCTGCTCCAGGGAACCAGCCCAGACTCTGTTCCCGCACAGTTTTGAAGAGCTGAGAGATTATTAAAAGTGTAACGCTATTTCTGTGAACACAGGCACACCGAATTGTTGGGCTGCTTTTCCCTCTGAACCTACCTGTGGACGCGGCACGGTGGCCAGGGTGAGAGGACCAGCCATGGGAAAACCCCAGGTGGTGCGGACTTCACCAGGAGCACCACGGTGACCTGCTGCAAGGGAACTGCAGAGTAGAGACCTGGGTCCATGTCCTCGAACCCTGAGAGCGAGCCGGCTGGGCGGCCTCTCTCGGCGTCTGCCTCCCCAGGCGGGAAACGGGAAGGACACCTGCTGTAGACTGGACAGGATGTCATGAGGTCACTGTAGAAATGTCCCTGCCCAGGGCAAGCATTCTCTGCCGGCTATCATCACCGATTAGATAACAATCGATTGGTAATGA
This sequence comes from Tadarida brasiliensis, assembly GCA_030848825.1. Lineage (NCBI taxonomy): Eukaryota > Metazoa > Chordata > Mammalia > Chiroptera > Molossidae > Tadarida > Tadarida brasiliensis. The sequence continues at coordinate 2,463,061 of CM061264.1, read as the reverse complement.
CATTAATCACTCAGAAACTCACTGTGGGAGGCAAGTACGTACCCAGAAAACTCCGGCGCTGGGAAACACTTGTTATTTGGTTCTCGGGAGCCAGCTCCTTCCCTGCCCCCTCAAAACAACAGGCTGGGAAGTCAGGGCGCAGCGGGGATCACACCCCCCCCATCACACCCACCCGGAGCGACCTGGGAGCTCCCACCAGCCACCCTCCCCGTCGTCCCCCCGGGAAATCTCACGAAAAGGCGGTTTGCTCTGTGCAGCAGATGAAACCACTCACGACAGTTTACTTTGGGCTTGGAGTGTGTGTGTTTTCTCGTTAAATATTTAGGATGTGTTTTTATTTATTATTTACGGGGCGCTGGGAAGCAGTCTGGCTCCGGCTCTGTGGATGGGATCAGCTGCACAGTGCTCCTATCATTCCAGGAGGCTGATGCCCGTGACAGATGAGTGGGCTCGGACCTGGGACGTGGTCCTCCAGCTCCTCTCCGCATTCTGCTGTGACTGCCACCTTCCAAGGAGGCGAAGGAGCTGGGCCTCCCTGTCCTCAGTGCCACCCACCGCTCA